>JABUQX010122289.1:0-7500 GCA_015478945.1 Trachelipus rathkii | reverse complement strand
TTGATCGAGCCTTAACCATATGGTGAGCCACCAGACCCCATATTAATGGTTAACAGAGAAGACCACTAATCTTAAGTGATAGCGACACCATATTTGTAAATAGTCCTCCATCTCTCTCCGCCCTTCCTTTTGGGTGAATAGCCCACAATCTGCTAGTTCCTACGTGAATTTCGTGAGCCCTTAAAATGTATTCCACATATAGAGTGGTCCTCTAAATATTTACCCGTCCGTAACCTATTTGTAGCCTGACTTGTCAGCAGCGTAACAGATGGAAGTGCGTGTGCAAAATAATTTCTAATATATTCAAGTTTATAACTAAATTAACGAAATGTGAAAATAAGATGTTAATATCAATGAGGATAATAAAAGTTTCAAATTTATCACTTTATGGCTGGAATCGTATAGGAAAACAATAATTATATATAATGTTTTCTGAATCATCTAAAAGGGGGTTTCTTCCTCACACGATACCACAGAAGGGACATTTTTAAAATCATGAAATGGCTAAAGGACTAGTATAGTTTCTTACTAATATATTTTGGTTGAAAAAAAGTTACACTTCAGAAACGCTGAATCAAACGGTAAATAAACAGATAAAGAGAATAGTGAGTAGGGTAGACTAAAGACAGATAGAGAGAATAGTGAGTAGAGTAGATTATATAGACAGATAGAGAGAATAGTGAGTAGGGTAGACTATAGACAGGAGAGATAAATAGATGTAGTAAGTAACTATAGTAAGATAGAGATAGAGAGAATAATAGTAAACTTATTACTAATAAACGATAGTGTTAAAGAGAAGTTGACTGTAATAGAATCAACTGAAAGACGGCATAGAGATGCGTAATATGCTTCAGAGACTGGATCGCAGATGATTTTTAATGAAAACGAGTAAGAAAAGCCATAGAAAAAAGCAGTCACCTGAGCCTTTCAAAGACCCCATGTATGATAGAGCCAAATGAGTTCTAAGAGCCGTGAATTGATAGCTATTGCCAAAACCATGTTCCCAGTGTGCGTAAGGTGAAGAAGCACAAAAAGCGGCCAAGCGATACATCAGTATAAACAGGAATGCATCAGTAAACAAACTTTCAGACCTAATACCATTTTTCTCTATCAAATGGGTGAATAGACAGATAGGAGAAAATAGTGAGTAGGGTAGCTAAACTTGACAGAATAAGAGAGAATAGTGAGAGGGTAACTATAGACAGGTCAGTATGCCTACATATAAGAACAGTCTTGAAGAGTTGACAATAAAAACGAAAGAAAGAGAAGGCGGTCAAATGGTAAGCCCATAATATGGAAACAGAGGCACTACGACATTTGGATTCTAAACCCAAGAGAGAATCCAGGGATGTGGTTGAAAGCCCTATATCTAAGAATCTGAACGTACTCCGGTTGAAATTTCCTAAACGGTAGATGCTGGAGCATTTGATATTTATCGTGACACATTAGAGAAAAATAAAGCCCCTCTAGAGTCATAGGTGTTAATTTCTAAGAAGAGCGCCCTTCCTCCAGCATTGTGAAAAACATCCTCTAAGAGCAGAAGTCCTATGCGAACATAACATATGATTCTCCTAAAGACGATGCCAAAACATTCTGGAATGGGTCCACCCTCATTTGCGTTTCATAAAAGAGCCCGTCTGTGAGAACGAATTTTATATCCAGAATTTACTAAAAGAACTGTCTAGCATGGATTAAATGATTTCTAAGAGAGTGCTAGCAGTATTAGAAATTTCTTAAGAGTACTAAGTAAAAATTAAAGAGGTACTAAAGAGATCTAAAAGCATGGTTGATTTCTAAAGGAGTGGCTAGCATTTGATTTCGTAAAGAGTGCAGTAGGGGGCGATGGTTGATTATCTAAAAGAAGTCTAGCGATATATTAGGAGCAATCTGTATGTGTTAGTAAGCGTGGACGAACAATTCATTCACAATAGAATCTCCATACCAATAGCACAGGCAAAATGGTAGGTATGTTTGAAGTTGGGACAACGTTGTGGACCCTCGAGCGAGGCACGTACAAACCGAAAAGTAATAGGGATAAAAGCGAGAGCACGGTGAAGTGGAACACGTGTCAACGGCATGTATTCTAATAACAATGTAGGACGCTAATTAAACTTATTGTATTTCTCTCCCAGAAGCACCCACGAAGATGAACCTTTTTTTTCCAAAGGTGTAACCTTTGAGTGAACAAATGATGATACCATTAAGATCTTTGGACTCAATGTGTAAGTCGTCGTAGACCATGAGAACCCGTGATCATGCATAGAACCCCACACTAGACATGGCTGTACCCCCTAACTAACTCCATAATATCTACCCCCTGTAGGGCAAAATTACTATGTGCAAACAAAAAAGAATATTACGGAATTAGTGTCCACTTTAGCTGTCTTCCAAATCAACCAAATTAGAGAGCTATTTCTCTGTAGACACAAATATAGTATGGTGATCATGTAGTTAAGAGTTTCACGCACATGTTCTAGTTGAGGAGAGTTCTTTATTTTATCGACTACATGGCATTTCAACACTGTTCTTTATTTCATGACGCTTCTTTCATTAAATGACAGAACAAAAATTTAAAATCTTACTGTGAGAAAATCAGAATGCGAAACAATCTTTTTACCTTGCAAGTGGTACCCTGAAGATGCGTCTTTTGATAACCAGATAGGGTCCGGGGAAAAAAACAATTAAAAAAAAACATTGTTTTTATTGGTTTTAATATTTTTAAGTGTAATTCTAGAATAAACAAACTAGCAGGAGGGGTGTACGCGCTAAGTAAAACACATGAATTCTCATTTATATATATATCGTAAGGTTTATCTGAATATCAGAATATTATTTTTATTATTTTAAATAGTGTCAGAAATACAAATTTATTTTTATTTAAAATGTATCGAATTCAAATTAACGATATAAATTATATTTATCCCATATCTTTACTTATTCCTTTCTATAGAACAGCTAGCTAGCATGCATTTCATCTAACTTAAACGCTATCCTATTTATCACCGTACCATTCATATTTTGATAATAAATGGTATATATAATATAAAGGTCGTTTCTAAATTACAATCATATAGATCAATAATATGCGTCTACTCTTATATTATAGTTAGTAATAATCCTATGGTATACAGTTCCACCTTAACATACTCTTTCAGAATAACAGTACAATAGGATACTTATTGAAAACTATACATATTTAATCAAAGAGGATCGAAGATATACACTCGCCGCTTCCGGAGTCGCCTTACGTTCATTTCGTTCTGTATCACAAACATTCGGTGTCTAGAGCTGATCTACCTGTCTCCAATAAGAGGCTAACATTTTAAAACTCAATAGAGTGGCTAGCGCGGAATAGAAGTTGTAACTTCACCACCAGCGTTGCTTCTTTTGTGAGGTACAAGTATATATCTCTTATATCCCTAAAAAATGGTTTACTCTTCCGGCCCTATAAATTATCTATGTTTAAAAATATTTATATACCTTATCGCAACGACCGACGGATAGGAGAATCCCCAGAACCGCGAAACGTAGGGACGTATGCCCAGTACTCCCCTAATAGTTTCCATTCTCTCTCAGTGTTTGAGAGGATTCTGAGGCCGCACAACACCATGGAATCTCTTTTCCACAACCTCCCTTAAATAAAACCGTGTAAAATTTAACAGTTCCACAAAAAAATAAAAAGCAACTAAACATATAGAAGAATTAATCTATATAAACTGCGACTATCCGCGGAATCAGCTTCATATTAGATCCCTGAAATATATCAACGATAAAAAGAGGAGTATTCGTTTAGTTAGCAAATCAATGTTTGCTGCATTTCGATAATAATTATTTCAGGATTCGTGATTAAATCACGTGCCTTTGTAAGAGACAAGTCTCCACAATCATCGAATATAAAGATATAATAAAATAATAATAAATATCTCCTCGAGAATACGGAATGGCGAAATTTGGAGTTGTTCTTCAAACAAATTAATACATATTTAATAATATAAAGATATGATTAGAAAAGCACACCATTATATTGCTCAAAACTCAGGTGCTGGGCCATCCCTAATCAAAATATAATAAAATAAAAAAAAAAACAATAAATAAAAAAAAAAAAAAATGGAGTAAATAATAATTAAAAAAAAGATAAAAAATGTTATTAATAATAGAAAAAATAGAAAAAAAGGGGTTCTGGTAGAGAGTAGGCATCACATATTAAGACTATGTAACGGTAATAAAAATATAAGGAAATAAAGAAAAGCATATAGATAATCCAAAAGGTTACTCAATATAATATAAGAGTTATTGTCAATATAATATATGAATCTGTGCTGCATTAATTTTTCTGAAAAATAAATTTCTTGCTTTCAAAAAAAATTTCTAAGTTTACAGAGTAAAAAGTTAGAGATAAGTAAGTTAATAATTTTTTAAGGTAAAATTGTTTTATAGCGGCAAGCTTCGGTGAAGAGCAATAAATTCAGATTAAGACTTGACAACGTATAATAATAATTAGTTCTTTTCAAAAAAATATTAACTTAGCTTTCCTTCTTAAATTGCAAATTTATTATTTATTGAACAGAAAAATTTTTTATCTAGATAAAAATATTATTATATCACATAACTAAATTATAAGATATTAACCTACATAGATATATATTTTAAATAATGAAAATATTATATATATTAAATATTATGGAGCAACTAAGGTTAAATGAATAATATATATATATTATATATATATAATATATTAATTATTAATATAATATATATAATAAGTATAAGATATATATAATAGATATATAATATAAAATAAAATAGATTAATTATATATATATATTATATATGATAAGATATTATAGATATATGTATAGGAAGAACTTTGATGCATTCAATAGGAAGTTAATACCTGAGATATATATCGAAACTGAACGATTATGGTAATGATTTTTTTTTCGATATATTAATATTAATAGGCAAGTAGGTAGTACGTGATAAAAGTGTACCAAGTGATAGACATTATTTTGACTTTTATTATTAAACTAAAGGAAAATTAACCCAAGATTAAAATCGTACTAAGATTAGAAAGATCAGGAGTCTACTCGTAGCCTACATAGCGGGGTGAACGTTACCCCTAACAATTGTCCCAATCCGTCGGCTCGAGACCCTGATAAAAAGATAATAAATAAAAGAAAAATTAACAAAAATTAACAAAATTAATTACATGTATAAAGAAATAAAAAACTTAAGACTTGAGTTAAGATAGATAGATAAGAGTAAACTCTCAGTGATACTTTTACTATTGAGAGTTTAGCTAACACTGATGTCACTTGCAGAGGCTTGCAGCGTATGAAAAATATTAAGCAGTTTTCGGCGATTTTTAACGAGATATATCATAGTAATTAAATAATTATAAATATATATATTATTATTAGAATATATATATATATAATTAGTATAAATATTACCATTAGTTACTGTATAAAATATAGATATATATATATATGTATGATAAATATAGAATTAATTAATATAGTATTAGAATATAGAAATAGTGTAATAGATATATTTTATATGACGGATTAGATATAATGAAATAGTAATATATATATTTAATAATATAATATATATATATTATAATAGTATATATATTATATATAATATATAGTATATATAATATATATATAGATATATATAGTATAATTTATATATATAATAGATAGATATATATATTATATTAGTATTAAGTTTAAGGTATGATATATAAAATAAAATAGAAGTAATATAAGGAGATAATATATATTAAGGCAAGATTAAAATAGATTTTAATATATTTGATTATAAAATTAATTTTAAATAAATATTAGTAATAAATATAGATTTAAATTATATATATATAATAATATAAGAGATATATATATATAATAATAAAATATTATATTAGAGTATAAAGAAATATATATAATCATATAATATTATATACGCTAGTAGACTTCTTAGAATAAAGTTTCAAAGCCTCTATTCATAAATAAAATATAATTTAATTCAAATAAAAAACAGATAAAAGTATAAAGCTACATGTATATTTAAGATAGGCATTATCGATGTTATGCTTTCAACATTGATCTCAATTTCCACTCAGATCTCAATAGTCGTTGATAATGATAATGATGAACAAGAAATATTTGAAACAGTTATTGGAAAGAGGAATGAAATTTTGAGAAAGTGATTAAACAAGTGCTTTGGGGGATAGCATTTTCAGAAGAAATTTTGATTTTAGACTTGAACTTTGAGTAACTAATAGTTTGGACTTTATAATTTTAAGTATTTAAACATTTAATCTATTTTCTTTTAAAATGCTAAATGGAAGAGCAGCAATTTTTTCGACAACATTTATTTTAATTATTTGGAATGAAATGTTAAGTATATAAATATAAAAAAAATTAATTAAATACTCAACGTGTTATCTAATATAAATTACTTCAATAAGGTAGTATACTATATATTATGTGAACTAATAATTATTCGTTTGCTTGTTGATAATGAGAGATGGTGTTATCTAGAATTCGCCTGATAATTATAGTTCCATTTCCTTCATCACTATATTTCATCATCATATTTAATTTAATTTAATTAATAATTATAAATATCGACATTAACTTGAGAGAGAAAACCAAGCAAATATACACAAATTTCTTTCATGAATAAAAACCTCGGAAGGTATCCAAGGTCCTCCTGGAATAAGTATATAATTTATATAGGGGTTTTACGTATTAATAATTGATATTCGAAAATTGAGAATTATCCCTGATTATTATAGTTTATTAAATCCCTATTTTTACCGTGTTTTAATACTCAAACTCTAACCAAACACTTAACTATCTTTAACACTGTATTTCTAAATGCCATTTCTCTCTATTATCTCATACTCCTAAAATTATTTTAATATCTATGGTCAAATTAATAATAATGTAATATACTGGCCATTATAAGCAAAATACCCATAGTAATTTCATCAATGACCATTGTATATCCCCTATAAAAAATAATATAACATACATCAACGACCCTTATCATATATGATAGAGATGGTTCGCAGCCGATTGATAGAATGAACATTTCTAGCTGTCCATCAGTTGGCCGACTTGAAGCGATATTTAACTTATTATTCCAGCATCAAAAAGCTAAGAGATATATACCGGATTTTTTTTTTTATTTATGACACAAAATGCAAAAAATATAAATTATTATAAATGTTTTATATAGGTAATAAAAAACATTCTCATTAGAAACAGGTTAAAAACCTGCATGTGTGCATTTACACATTTTCGTCATTGTACACACAACACCTAAACACACACACCTAAACACACACACACCTACACCACACACTACAACAACATATATATATATAAATATATATATTAATTATATATATTATATATAATATTAATAATATATATAATATTATATATATATAATATAATATATATAATATATATTATATATATTCAT
>JABUQX010122288.1:15000-47500 GCA_015478945.1 Trachelipus rathkii | reverse complement strand
CAACAATACAATTTTTCCTTATTAATGGTTGAAATCTGTCATAAATTTATGGCATTAAGAATAGAATAATAATAACTTATTTTTCTGTATTTAATATAATAAAGGAAAAAAAGATTAGTTGAATATTTTCACTTAAGAGAAATAAATGAAAAGAGAAAAGTAAGAATACAGTTTTATTGTAAACATGATTTATTCATTAAAACTCTTCAAGTTGTATTTTATACACAGACTTACCTAACATTTTTGCTTTTATGGATGTTTCAAAAATTTGATTATGGTTCATTGTCATTAAAATGTTATTAGTTACGAAATCTATATAAAAATTTGATTATGGTTCATTGTCATTAAAATGTTATTAGTTACGAAATCTATATAAAAAGTACATTTATTTAAATTTATATTATATGAATTATTTATTATGAACGAATAATAACTTTCTCCAACTAACATCTCTAATAGGAGCAATTAGTGACATATTTATATATTTATGAAATATTTTTCTCACCTTCTGTTGTTAGTTAGCACTGAATATTGATCGTCAGTTTGAAGACTGTGTGAATGCTGATATTTACGTCTATTCACATCCAATGCTTCACCCACGTATATTTTGCTATAATTATCGCTTTTCATTCTCTCCTTCCCAACATTGTCGTACTTTAAAGGCTTACAAGTTTATTATTTTGAATTTTCATTATTATTGTTATTATAAATATAATAAATAATTAATTAAAACATATTAAATTAATTAATTGTTTTAATTAAAACATTAAATTATTTCACAAAATCAAAAACCAACATTAATATATAATAATAATATAACTATTAACGTCCCAATTGAATGACTGGGCGCCACTCTAGCTTTCGTCTGTACCTTTCAGACCTTATTCACGCACAGCAAGGAGTAGAGTTGCATTTTCATAAAATTTAAGCAAAGAAGAAGCTTTTTAGTTGGATGTTATTTTTTTTTGACATTTTTCTTGATCGAGCACCCAATGCTACGTTATTTTGCAAACTAAAGTCTATATCTTTTGAATTAAAGTCTTATTTTTAGTTAAAGTTTTTTTTGACATTATTTGTATAACATAAGATTCAATAATTTTTCTGTTTATTGTGAGAGCAAATTGGTTGCATATTTTTATTATAATTTTTCTTTATTTAGAGTAAATTGGTATGCATTAGTTTTTGCGATATCTATTGTTATGATTCCGGGTGATCTATGTGTTACCCTACCGCTGAATTTGGTTATTTTTACCAATATTTTGCAAATCCCTGCTTATGTTGCCTGTTCGTCATACCGTCTTTTTACAAGAAATTCATTTGTTCTCTGCCTTTTTTTTGTATTTCTATATGTTCAGGTTAGCACGTTAATTTTTACGGTTAATTATCTTTATTTATTGTGGAGCTCTGTTTTTTTACATGTCTGTAGTGTATTTTAAGAGGGTGAAGACCACAATTGATTATATGCTTTAAAATTTAAAATAAGTTTAGTAAGTAAACTACTATATTAATACTTTAATATGAGGAGATAAACGTTTTAAGGGACCAAAGGGATGTACGAAGGGGCGAAAGGATACCAGTAGGATTTTTTCTCTGTGCCCATCCCTAGATAGAACTCCAATTTGGCTTTTGTTGAATGCTTTATATGACTATAGATGCAATAGTGCAGCGTATATATTTAATATTTCTAAATGTGTTGTCTTTAAGTCGATTTCAGCCTTTAATGATTGAGGAGAGCACAGCCTACATAGATAAGATACAGAGACAGATACATGTTTGCCTATTTTAGTGTTGTAAAGTTGTGAGTGCCGCCGGAATAAAGATCATCTCAATAGATATGTATTCTATTCAACCACGGAGCTTCTTTTTTACTTTTACCCGCTTGCATAACCCCTCATGACACCCTCCGTAAATTCAACTTAGTTACATTTATTCTTAATTCCTATCATTGATATACACAATCCACATACTATGCCATATAACACTGTTAACAGTTAGTAAGTGAGAAAGACAGGAGTGGAGTATTCCGGACTACGCGATGCCATTTTTTTAAGTAGCGCACCCGATTTTTACCTGCCCTTGACCTTTTTTGAGGCCAAATTTTTTACCTAACCTTGACCTTTTTGGGCCTTGAACCTTTTTGAGCCTTGTACCTTTTCAACCCTAAATTTTCGGCCAACCCTTTTGTATACCAGGGTGCAATTTTGGGCAACCCTAATTTTTGGCAACCCTAAGATTTTTGGCAACCCTAATTTTTGGCCAACCCTTCGAAGAAGGCGTTGCGCCAAACGGTTGGGTAGCAACCGTTGTACGTGTCCCACCCTAATTTTTCTTCAACCTAGAAAGCCTTGGTCTTCCAAATGAGTGTCAATTTCTTGGCCCCTCTCATAATTTTTGTGCCCGACCCTAATTTTTTGGCAACTCCTTATAAAATCTATTTCGGACCAAAGCCCTTAGTGGTCTTCCGATGGGGTCAATATTTTGGCCCTAGAACCCTTAATTTTGGATTGGGACATTGCCCAATTCTTTAGGCAACCCTAATTTTTGGCTGCCCCTTTTAGTTGCCTCTTACCAAGCAGATCTTGCAAGATTGATAGAACCCATAATATTTTTTACTGTTGTGTCACCCGTTTTGTATTCTAGCTGTTGCGGATACAATTTTTCACACACACACACACACACCACGAAAATTCACGCATACACAACAACACACACACACACACAGATTTTTACATTGTAACGACTTCACCACACTACTTACCAACAAACAGCATTTACTCTACAATCTCGATACACAGATCTTTATCTTACACACATCGACACCAGACACAGAGGTTTTACTTACACTCCACCCACACAGATTTAACTTACCAACACCCACAGGATTTACTTACACTCACACAGATATTATACACCACACAGCATTTACTTACACTCACCTCTCACCAGAGTTACTTACAAGCATCAGAGATTTTTACTTACACACCACAGAATTACTTGACACTCACACACAACGATTTACTTACACACACACACACAGATGTACTAAGCACACACAGATTTCACTATACACACACAGATTTAGCTTACACACACGCTAATACACACGCGCGTCACCACGCACACATACACTCACACAGACTACACACACTCACTCTTAAACACATTATACATACAGTTATCAACATTATGACACTTTTACCAACTTCAACCCAAATTAGATACTTACTTATACTTATACGCGACATTTTACACTTTGTGCAGTTAAAATTATACACAGTCCTTAAAAACAAAAAAACACATAACTGCCAACCCTTTGGCTCTTTTCCTTGATTTGGGTCAATATTGATGTGGTACCCACCCAAGTAATTATCTTCGTCTATCTTTCCCTAATTTTATTCGCAGCACCTATTTTTCGACCAACCTTTGGTCACTCCAGGGTAAAGGCCGAGATTTTCATGAGAACCCTAAATTATTTGTTCGGTCAACCCTTTTGTTGGCATTAGCCAGAGGCTACAAAGTTTTGACATGAGTATCAATTTTCGCCTTGTAGCTATTTTTGTAATCAACTCAGGATTATTTTAATGTTCAACTTTGATGGGTTTCCCAATCCCATGCGGCGTAAGAAGAAGGTAATCTAAGAGTATTTTTTTATATGTCAATATCTAAGCTGCGGATATTAGCATGAGAGTGCCAATGTAGCGTGAATGCTCTAAGTGTAGTGCTCACTGAGAAGTGACCAATTCATGAGTGGACTATAGTGCCAACGTGCCAACATAGTTGCAAGTGAGTGCACATCTAGTGCAAACTGAGTGCACACACTAGTAGCCAACTGAGTGTCACTTTTTCAAGCCTTATCTTTAAGCCCTGAGCTAGAAGAATAGCCCTAATCATTGGGCTGTCTACCCCTAGAGTTATACAGCGGTATAGAGAAAACGATTGGAGGTAATATTACAAGCTGCTAGGGGATGCTTCCGTAATTATGAGTTTTAGGTCGATACCCTTTGGACATAAAGGCTTAAAAGGCCCTATAGCAATAATTAGATATATATATTATAATTATATTATTTATAATAATAAAATATTATATATATATATATAACATGAATTTTTACTGATAAAACAGTTTTTATATTTATTTAAGTATATTATAATGGATATATTTTATAATTAGTATATATTTACAAGACATAGTAAATATATAGTACGTTTGGCACAGTACACCTACCACAATACACTATTTGACAACTGTCAGACACACATAGCAACTATGACAACTATATAAAAAACAAATTAAAACTTATTGACACTAATACACACTATACACTATAAGCACTTACAACTATTCTCCATGCGACAACCACTGACACACCTCAATGAGTATACTACACTCAGCACTAGCCATAGAACACTTTCACTTACAGATAACATAACACACTATGACACTATAAGCGCTTACACTTATCCAGTTCACACTTTACACTCACACACGCAACAGATACACTTAGAGCGCACACATCTCTGATATTTTTGATGCCTCAAATCTTTTATGCCTGCAACTTGGATGCCTCACTTTTGGATTGCCGGCAGCAGTTGATTGAGAACCTCACTGATGGAGATGTAATAAGGCGTAATCATACATAGTAACAGAGTAAGATATTAAAATTGACGATTGTCCCACTTAAAATCATAGAGCTACCGCTATCCAGGTCTCTAGCGGCTGCCCTCCGCGCAACAAACGAACCAGCCATCCCAGCCGCGTTCCCCGCCCGCCGCGTGCGTCCACAGGCGTCAATATTTCCGAGCGTTCCCTGCCCGTCCGCTGACCGCCCCGTCCAGGCGCAATATTCCCGCGCAAATATGAAAAATATATAATTATCTATAAGTCATTCAATTTTTATTTCATACTTAAAAATTAATTATTAAAAACATTTATTCGGCGAACCGAATCTAGAACTGTAACTCATTACAGACCTATTATTTAAAACATCATTATATTTATTACATTATTTGTCTTTTTTATTTTTTGCTTAATACTTTTTAATTTATAAATTTATATGAGAAAAATTGTATGTAAGAAAGAAAAAACCAGAGTGGACTGATATTATCATTTTATTACTTACAATTGGTACCCGAAATTTACTTAAATAACATATTTACTTACAGACCTCTTAAAGCAAGTAAATTAGTAAATCAATAAAGGTGGTTACATAGCATCAAAGGGATAAGTGTGCTTTTGTTTTACTGTTTACTTTGTACTGTATACGCTTTTAACTCTATGTTTTACTGCTTTTAACTCATATGTTTACTGCTTTAACAAATATATTTATACATTTAATAACATTAATTACATAATCTAAATCAGTAAATCAATAAGTAAGGGGTGTGACCTAGCAGACAAAGGGAAGCTTAGTATGCTATTTTAGGGGTATTACTGCTTTACTTGCTTGATAAGCATCAATAGAGTTTTACTGCTTACTAGAGACGCAAATTTTTACGGCGATATTAAACTAAATTATAAGTTTTTTACTTATAATTAACTATTTCAGGGATACCTTAAAGCCAGTTAAATCGTAAGTATATCAAATAGAAAAAGATATTACACATAGGCTCAAGACAAAAGAGATTAGTATGTCTTTTTTTACTGCGTTTACTGCTTTAACTCATGTTTTACTGCTTTGTAAACTCATGGTACTTTATTCACTGGCTTTTTAAAACTAATATGTATTTACTGCTAAACTGCAAATAATATTTATTAAACATTACCGTTAAGACAGTCAATTATGATATTTTAGTAACTTATTATATTCATAAATTTATATATATTTTTATTATTTTAGGATTATTTTAATTATTTTATTTATTTTATTATTTTATTATTATACTTAGTGTTATTTAGTTCAGGGACTGATTGTTATTTTATTTAGAACACACATACACATATCTACACAACACAGACACACACACACACTACACGGGCATCACTCACTTACACATAGTACGTATAATTATTATAAAACATTTTATTTTTATTTTTTTTATTTATACTTAGTGTTACTTACTTCATGCCTTATTGTTATTTTTATTTAGAACTCACATACACATACACATCTAACACAGCGAGCGCAAACAACACAAACACGCCACTCGACTATAAAACAGCACATACGATTAGAATTTATATAAAAGCACTTAATGAGTATTCTTAATTAAAACACGTACATCGTTATATTTAACTCATCAAATTATTATATCTAATAAAATTATATTTCAAAAGTTTCTTAAAATTTCTATAAATAAATCAAATCATTATCTATGAACAAATATAATTTAATATTAAAACTGTTATATACTTTTTGTTTATAAAAATTTTATAACTTAAAAGTTATTAAAATAATTTTCTAAATTGTTATTAGAATTTATTAAAAAACATAATATTAAAAATTTACGTACCTTAGAGCAATAAATCAGTAAATCAGTGAAGCAAAAAGCCCTAGCACCCCTCTACACCAAGCTAATGCGCACGGTTATTGTTTATATGGACTTATACTCAGACTTTAACAATTTCATCTTTAGAGGCCGAGTAATATAAAATTAAGAGTTAAGAGTGGAAAAATCAACAAAATAAGTGTCAAAAAAGCTTTAAGCGAGAGAATGTGAGCTAATCTTTATTAACTCTAGCTTAGGTTTTTGATATTATAACAAAAATAACACAATTTAATTCACTTATACAATTTATATTGATTCGCTCCATGTTAAGCTAAAGATATGTTCGAAAGTTTTTTAAATAATTTGATTTTTCTTTATTATTATCTATGTACATTGACAATCCCACACACGAGAAAACACATCAACCCGCACTCCTTACAGATACGAAACTGACCTCCCTCTCTGTAAAATGTGTTGAAATAACTACGTAGGGCCTAAATTTAGGATAAGCCTTTTTGTACCCCGGGCGATTTAGGCCTAATATACCAGGTCTAAAATATAATTTCAAAACTGACCTCTTTCCGTAAAAGTGTGGTGCCAATAACTACGCTTAGGCCTAAATTTTAAGCCTCAATTACTGGAGGTCAGAAATCGAGATAATTCCAGCCTAATAGACCATGAACATCGAGAAAATCAAAATGTTATATATAATTTTTATATATAATTATTTTCAATATATGAAAGATGCTGGATCGGTAAGATCCTTTAAGCAGGTAAGAAGAAATGTTACCTTTCTTGGAGTGACGGTAGTAATCCTTAATCTCTATGATGACCTCACGTTATGTGAATTGGTCGACGAATTATTTTATCGCTTCTTGGTTATGAAGGTATATTCTCGAAAGAAAACATGTTTTTTCAATTACCTCTGGAAGTCCCAAGTATTCGATATTATTTTTTTAAACTCTCCCCAGATTAACTATCATGTAAATATTTATTTAAGAAATTAAAAAATGAACCTTATATAAAAACTTTACTATATAATTTAGAAATTTAATAATCACATTTTTTTAAAATGATTATATAGAAAGAAAATAGTTTATTGATTATTTTTAAAATTAGATAGGGAATAAATATATATTATATATAGGGGATATATATAATAATATATATATATATAAGTAATATACTATAATATATTAGTTATTATAATATTATATAAAAAATATATTATATATATTATATATATTATAATATATTAAATATATATTATATATACTAGTATAATTATAATATAAATATATATATATACCTTTAAAAATATATAATACTTATATATATATATAAATTAATATATATGTATAGTATATATAATAATATATATATATATATATATATACCATAATATATAATATATATATATATATATATATATATTAGGATAACATTAATTTTCAAGCCAGGGATTTGAATAACTTCGGATTCCTTATATATATATATATATACATACTATATTTATAATCCTAATATATATATATATCCTATATATTAAATAATATATACCATATAATATATACATATTATAAATATACCTAAATAACTATAATAATAGTATATATATAGTATATACTCACTTAATACTCAATTATATATATATAAAGAGGCGTTCAACAATTAAATATAATGACAGGAGTATTCATTATATATAACACTTCCCACATACATTTTACTACAATGATAGTTTCATGACTATATTTTATATTAAAAATCGGTAAATCTTTGCAAATATTGCCAAATATCATTATAATCATTATCGATTGATATATCTCGTATTCATCAGTTAAAATACCTACTAGTTAAACCATCATGTTAAAAAGTTATCACCCGCTCAGATACCATAGTACTATTACATTATGAGATCACCTTCGTCATAAATGAACCTTTCCGCCATTGTTGTTCTAGCTAGATAAATGAATTTCTTGTACGTCTATAGAACTTAGAAGCGCCATCGATGCATGCGGCGTAGGATCATCGATCAGAGTTTTCTTAAATGCGAGTTATTCTTTTGACTTAAACATTACAGAATACGTTACTTAATTAGATAAACACATCATGTACTTCATTCATCTGACATTAACAGTCGCCATACGTACCTCTAACATATATTTCAGCTGCATTAGGCCGTGAAATGTAGAATTCCAAATAAGAGTGTAGGTTCAAATACGGCTGGTTCATTATTTCTCTCCCATAATCTAAACTTCCAAAACTGATTATGTTTGATGGTTTATAACAATGATAGGAGTTAAAGTATTGCTTACGCCGTCGGATTTTCTTCGCACAGGAGTTTTAAGAAGACTGTTTCGGTTCCAGATTAAAGCTGAGCTTCTGAGTTCAAAGCTATTCTGTAAGCCACTCTCAGTAACCTTGTGTAATATACATATACAAAGTAGCCCATTCATCCCTGGACTCACGAAATACGCTTGTTATCTCAATAATCATGGTGATTGGGCAGTCAGCACTTGAAAACATTCAAAATCCTAATCGGAGCTTTTTTATATGAAGAATGATAACCACTACTTCCGGGATCATTGATTTCCACTGGATCAACTGTCTTGTACTTAGGCCTAAACTCATACCTGTTAAGGTGAATCATGATATATACTTAGTGAAATAGAACACTTTGTTACAAATTCAAGAACTTGTGCACGTAAGAGCCTAAGCTTAACAAAGCCCAATAAAAAACGAGTTGAATTTATTGTAAAAAAATGGGTTTGGACTAAAACATCCTTCTCAAATATAAGTTCAAAGAACTAAGATAATTTTCACCCAATCCCAGATAAGGCTCAACCAGGATATTGAAAAAACATGTTTTGTTACATTACCTAAAGCAGAAGGAAGAAAAAATAATCTCGGCCCAATCACAATACGAGCTCATATAGAGGATAAGGATTACTCGACTCCACTGCACTATGGCAATATTGTAAACATTTCCTTCTTACCTGCCTTAAGGATCTTACCGATTCCAGCAATGGTTTCATTTTGAAAATAATATTTATAAAAGATAATAATAACAATAGAATCTCGATTCTTGTCTATACTGGAATTACCTTTTGAACCGGTATTAGGCTTAAATCAGCCTGGGATCCAAAAAAAGGTTTATCCTATAATTTATTGCCTAAATTTTTAAATCATCCTATATTGCACCAACATATTATACGAGAAAAAAATGGTCAGCGTTTAATCATTATTTCTACCTGTTATTAGGCCTAGCGAATCCGCCCCGCGGCTACAGTAAAAGGCTTATCGCTAAATTAGGCCTAAATCTTATTCACACATTTTACAGATTGAGCGGTCAGTTTCGTACTTTGAGCGGTGCGGTTGTTGTTGTTTACTCTCGTGTTGGATTTGTCAATGTTACATAGATAATTAATAAAGACAATCGCTTAAATTATTAAAAACACTTTGGATAACTTGATCTTTTATATATTACAGTTAACTAATTGATGGAAGAACGAATAGATCTAACTTATTACATTTGTTACTGTGTGAATAATGTTTATTTTAAATAAAAACCTAGAATGATTTTAATAATCCAATAGCATGTTTATATGTTAATAGAAAAGAATTTATTTTTGCTGAATTTTGAACTAATATACATGCGCTAAAGATATATGACATATTAGCGTCTTAATTTAATAGAAACAAAAAACGTTATACTGTCTATAGCTTTGATTACACCGTGGATAAGAGGGGTGCTTAGACGGTATTTACCTTATAAGGTTAATCAGTGATCATTAGTTAGCAAATTATAAAGATTGATTAGTAAAATATATGTTGTTTGATAATATTTAAACCTTAAAATGTAGTCAAAAATTTATTTAAAGTTTGATGATGGAGAAATTTTATAAACAAAAAGTATTACAGTTAATAATAAATTCTTGTTCAAAGATAAGATATGGATTGATTTATTATAGAAAGTTTTAAGAACTTTGAAATAATTTTAGTTATATTGAATGAGTAATAATTTAAATGTACGTGTTTAATTAAAACATGTTAAAAATTGTTTAAATAATTATACGCTTATGTGTGTAAGTGACTCGTGGGCATGTTTATGTTGTGGGTTTGCTTGTGTGATGTGTGTGTGCTGTGGGGTGTGTGTGTGGAGTGTTGTTGGGTGTAGTAGTATGTAGTGTCTCACTAACATAAAATAAAGAACAAATAGGGCATGAAAGATAATACTAAACATCTAAAGGAATATAATTAATGAAAAAAATAAAAAATCACAGAACATAACATAAATAATAATAATATCTTTTTGATAATAATGAAAAAATAATAAAAAGAAATAAATAATAAACTTGGACAAAATAAACTTAAATTAATCAATATAAAAAATACGCAAATTGTTTACGAAAAATATATTGGATTATTATAAGGCAGCGAGATTTAAAACAAATGAGTAAAAGCGAGTAAAAAACATGGAGAAAAGTTTAAAAACAGGGACCCTTTAAAAACTATGAGGAAAGAGACGTACAAGAGACAGTTCAAAATACTAATTCACGCATTCATCGTTAATCCTTTATTCACACAAATTTGAATTAATATAATAAAATAGGGTAAACACCTCTATTGAATATATATATCTGATGAAATTTATCTGCAAAAATAAATAGGATAATAGATATAAAATGTGTTTCAATAATTAATATATAGAGTTATAAAGACAGAATAAAAAATAAAACATAGCGTTTCAAAGCAGAAAACATAGTAAAAGCAGTAAAAGCAAGTAAAACAAAACTACACAGACCAGACATAAACATAAAACTCCTATTTAAATATGCTTAGTTCACAACCTACTATTAGATTACTAGCACATATTACTAACTGCGTTTTGTTAAGTTGTAGTGTTAACAATGTTCAATATAATAATATGAGCGTTAAAGCTCCCAGTAAACAAATGAAGTAATAGCAGGAAATATAAATATTGAACAGTTTTATATCTCAGTTCTTTAATAATACAGTTTTTAAATAAGCATTAAAGACACTCCAACTAACCCTAAATTTGATTTGCTATGTAAACACCTCTAATATGATTTTTAAGCTAATTAGACTGCTTAAAGGTCGTGTAAGAAAGTATATGTTTTAAGTTAAAAAATTTTCGTAGCAATTGTACTAAAATAAAATTGATTATGATATGTAGCCACTTCTGGTTTGTTTCTTTCTACATTACAATTTGTTAAAAATTTATAAATCTAAAAAGTATTAAGTAAAAATATAAAAAAAAATAATGTTAAAAAATAATGCTGCTTGAATAATAGGGTCTGTAATGAGTTATACAGGCTCTTTTAGGTTCTGACGACGAAAATATTGTCTTTATTTTATATATAAAAGATGGTTCTAAGTATGATATAAATAAAAATGAAGACTCGTATTAAGTATATATATATTTTTCATTCTGACGCTAATAGGGAATTATTGCGCCTGCGGCGCAAGCGGCGGGTAGGAACGCGCTGAAAAATATTGCGCCTGCGGCGCTATACCGCGTTGGTGACATAGGGAAACGTAGAAAGTATTGCGCTATGCGGGCGCATCGATACGGCGGCGGTGGCTGTGCTCACGGGGTAGATGGCTGTCTTATCACGTGGGTCGGAAACAGGCTGCGGCCTCTATAGTGATGTAGTATAGTCATTTATGAATCTATAGGGATGAGGAAGATACATTAATAATATATTAAACTTCATAAAGAATTATTTTATCAATTCCTAATCAATAATAATTTGCATAGGTCATTCTAAATTTTTCTGAGGCTATACATAAATTGCTGATTAGCATGCAAAGTTAGATATATATGGACATCATATAAGTTGCTAGGCACTCGCAATTAAGTATGAGGCATCATTAAAACATCGAGTGATGTTGAGTGTAAAGTGTATCTCT
This sequence comes from Trachelipus rathkii, assembly GCA_015478945.1. Taxonomy (NCBI): domain Eukaryota; kingdom Metazoa; phylum Arthropoda; class Malacostraca; order Isopoda; family Trachelipodidae; genus Trachelipus; species Trachelipus rathkii. Next base: position 35,140 of record JABUQX010122288.1, on the reverse strand, counting down.
GGCGTGATGTGATGAGTGTTATAGTATATATTGGTGACTAGTGTTAAGCGCTTTTTATAAAGATGTTCAATAGTGATGTATGTATGTATTATGTGGAAAGTGTCTTGGTCTAGAAGATGCGTGACGTCTAAGGTGTCTTAAGTGTTGTATGGTATGGTTGTAGTGGTCTTGTTGAGTCAGGGCTTATACAGTGCTCATTATTTAAGGTGTTCAGTGAGTGGTTGAATATGGATGAGGTGATCATTAGTAGCAGAGGTGGTCATTCTTGTTTTATTAAGTCATTAACGTTGTGATGTCGTAGTCATCTAAGGTGAGGGGTTTTGGCATATTTTCATCTTAAGTAAAACATATATAAATATTAATATAAATATTATAGCTAGTAACCATACGGTAGGAAAATAATTCCAGGGTGATGAAGTCTCCGAAGTCGGAAAGGTCGGAAAGCAGTCGGAAGCAACGATGTTTGCAAGTTTTTAGAGCAATAATTTTTATGAGTTGAAATTCCCATTTATGAGCTTTAAAAAAAGTTCTATATAATTTTTCTTTAAAATACCAATAAATCCGGTTTCAAAGAATGATCCGAAAGCCGGAGTGAGTTGGATTGAACCGGAAAAAAAAAATTTACCGCCTCCCAGCCGTGCCACAATGTGTTTATGTGTGTAAATGTGAAAATTGGTCCAATTATGTATTGTTTGTTGCAATGTGTTGTATATGTGCATATGTAGCCGTATAAATTTGCATGTGTGCCAAATATGACTCTGTGTCGAGTGTTATAGAGTGTTTGTTGCAAATTTGCGTGTATTATTGTGGCAAAATGTTAGCATTGCGTATTTGTGCTTTGGGAATTGTTGCTTGTGTTAAAAATGTATTTGTGTGGAATGTGGTTACTTATTTGAATCTGTGTGCAAAATATGTGTATGTGTGCAAATATTTGTGTGTGTGCAAAAAAATTGCGTGGTATATGTGCAAATGTTAGATTGAGCTATATATACGTATATATTATTTGATATATATTCTTACTGTGAAGTTGTATTATTATATTTAGTTTGAGCCTTATTTAGTTTAAATGTTATATATATATATATATATTATATTTATTTATATATATATTATTATATTAGGGCTTACATTAGTGAGTGATAGAAAAAGATCTGTCAACTACCGAGTAAGTAAAAATGGGAAGGCATTCTAGCAGCTTGTAATTTTATGACACCATATCGATTGCGCGTGCGAAATATACACTGAAAAAACTTAGGACAAAAATAGAACACTCATTAATGATGTGGTCGATATGTCTAGGTCAGGGGAGCGCTAGAAAAATTGGGACACGAATGAAAAATGTAGGCACTCTCTCAGTTGCACTATGTGGCAACCCAGTTTGCACCATGTGCACTCACGTCGTACACTATGTGCTGGCACTTCACGCTTACAATGGCTAACTTACCCCACGTTTGTATGGCGAGTCGATACTTAGGCATGTCTTGCGACTTTGCACTCTATTGGCCACTCACTTGGCACTCACCTGGCATCAGCTTATACTTCAGAACACACTTTAACATCAATTATTAACAACATTCAATTGCTCGTAGAGTCACCTCCTCTTTATGTTACGGGCTGATTGGAAAATTAATTTCTCAAACTATTCAGGTTGTACCTAGATGAAACCCATCAATAAAATCGTGCGTAAATTGATCATTTTCTAATATAAATCTATTACATACATAGTGTATGTGCGATAATATAAATGATTATTACCATAGATCAATATTTATTATTATTAGTTACTCATTTTTAGGAAAAATTCATATAAAATTATTAAGGAGTAATTTGTGTCTACGTGTAAATAATAAATAATAATTTTTTGATTGATTTTCTTTAACGAGAGTAGATTATTGAGTCCCCCTGGATGACCAAAGGGAGTTTGAGTTCGAAAGAATAATAGGGCTGCACAGAGATAAAAAATAGTGGTGATGAGCCAATAATTTAGGGTTGGCCAAAATGACCCATGGAAAGACCAGAATAGGGGTTGGCAGGTGTGTTTGTAATGGTGTAATGAAGTGTAAATGTAGTGTTAAGTAGGATCTATTGAGGTGTAGTGTTAAGTGTCATAGGTGAATGTATGTATAAGGTGTTAAGTAGTAGTAGTCAGTATTTTTAGGATTGTGTTGTGTGTTGTGTGTGTAGTGTGTCAGGTGCACCGCGTGTGTATTTGACGTGTGTCGTAAGGTAAGATATCTGTGTATGAAGTAAATCTGTTTGAGGTTGTGTGAGCTGGTGTAAGTAAATCTGAGTGTAGTTTGTATGTATGTGTAAATAAGATCTGTGTTGAGGAGTTAGTATAAGATATAATCGTGCTGGTGTTTAATGTAAGTATGTTGTATTTTATTAATTATTTTGTGATTGTATAGATAATAATATTATTGTTTAGTGTAAGAGATGATAAGTAAAAGTCTGTTTTAGTGTTAAGTAAATCTCTGTAGGTAGTGTAAGTGTTAAATCTGTGTGGAGTGTTGTTAATAAATAATCGTGTGATGTGTGGAGTGGTAAGGGTAAATTCTGCAGTATAGTAGCTGGTTAGTAATGAGTGTTGTGTAATTTAAATCTGTTGAGTTAGTATTTGAAGGTTGTAAGTACGATCTGTAGTGTGTGTGCAGTGTAAAGTAAATCTTGTGTGTGTGTGTGTAAGTGAGTGTAAGTAAAAATCAAGTTGTTTGTGTGGTGCTGGTGAGGTGTGTAGAGTGTATATTTCGGAGTACTGTGTGATGTGTGTGTGTGTGTGAATAATTGTACCCGACTGGGAATAAAGTAAAACCGAAAGTAAATTTCCTGCCGTTCTCAAAATTGCACACTTTGGCGAAGTACCAAAAGGGAGTGACCAAAAAATAGGAGTTGCCAAAAATAGTAAGGATTAGGCCAAAAAATGTAGGTGGGCCAACAATTTGTACCCATGGAAGATCCAAGAGTGAGTTGAGTCTGAAGAGTAAAGATAGATCAAGGGTATGAGGCTCCAAAAAAATTAGGGTCGCGCCAAAAAATTATTTGGGCCAAAGAATATATTGAAGCCCCAATGGACAGACCAAAGGGCAGTTTGTCGATAAAAAGATTAGGGGTGGGACAGCGGTACAACGTTTGCTTCGCGCGCAACCGTTTGCCCGCAACCCTTTCTTCTGATATGGGTTGCCAAAATTAGGGTTTACCAAAATGTCAGGTATACCAAAAGGAAGCTCAATGGATGTTTCCTAAATTGGCCTGCACCCTGGAAATACAAAAGGTTGGCCGAAAAATTGGGGTTCTCATAAAAGGTGATACTAGGCTCAAATATAAAGGTCATAGCCCAAAAAAAGTTCAAGGTTACGGTAAATAATTTAACCTCAAAAATGGTATTAGGCAGGTTAAAAATCGTTGGGGGTGACAGATAAATTGGACCGTAGTCCGGAATCCTTGCCCTACTACCTTAAAATCGTTTCCTTTCATTTGCTTCCAATATTTGTGGTCAAGTTTTCAACTTTGTTTCAAATTCAACGATTAAGCATAACTCTCTTAAATGCTTATCCATTTATTCTCTTGAGTTCTACTAAACTTTCTCGCTTTTTCTTAATTCTAATCCCATAATTAATTAATAAATATCTTTCCCTTATTTATAATGTTTATTAATTATTTAATTAATTATTATTATTATTATATTATTAATTTATTATTATATTTATTATTTATTTTATTTATTATTAATTTTATTTATTTAATTTTATTAATTTATTATATTATTAATATTATTATTTATAATACTATTATTATTATATTTTTATTATTTATTTATTAATAATTTAATTTATTATATGGAAATTTTAAAACAAAAACCCTAAATGACGCAATTTTGAAATAACAGGAAAACTTTCATTGTATTAAGATGGGCTATTACATTTAATGTATTTACAACATTTATATGATATAAAGAATATAATTGTGAAATCCATTTTTATTTATTTTTCTATTATTTATCTTATTTTTATATATAATTATTGGTGTTTATAATTTAATATAATATATATATATAGAAATTTTAAATTAAATATATTTATTCTCAAATTAATTCGTCTTCATCTAGTTCATCTTCATAAAATTTATTATAATCGAGTCTTCGTTACATTCGTCAATAATTTTTAACTTTATATTCGTCCCTTCGCTAATATATATATAATAAACAGAATTAATGTATTAAATTTTTTATGTATTATTATATTTAATTATTATATTAATAAATTATATATACTTATTGTATATTATATATATATATTATATTATATATATTATATATGATACGGTGTATTATATTATATAAAGAATACTGGTATTATTATTTAGATATATATAGAAATAGTATAATATATTATTGATATTAAATAGTAAATATATTATATATTATATATTATATATTATTAATTATAATGTATATATATTATTTAATATTTAGTACTATATTAATATTATAATATTATCAATATAAATTAAGATAGTTTTCGTTTAATGTATATTTATTAATTATATATATATATATTAATATTATATCTATAAATGTATAAATTTATATATATAGTAGAATATTATTTAATTAGAGCTAAATCTGCTTAAGATAATATATATATATATATATTAATATAAGTTAAATTTAGCTATTATGTTATTTTATTATATATTATAGTAAATAATAATATATAATAAATAGATCATATATATATAATATATAAATATATATATTATATATATAATAGTAGTAATGATATAATATTATATATACATATATATATATATATATATATATATATATAGTATAATATATAATATACTATATATAAGTATTATTATATAAGTATATTAAATTTTATATTATATTAATTATATTTTAATTATACATTATAATTTTATTTTAATTAAATTATATATGTTATATTACATATACTTTGATGTATGATAATAATATATATATAATATTATATATTATTATATAAATTATAGATTATATTATATATATTTATATAAATATAATAACTATATATTATATATATATATTATATATTATATTTATGTATTATATATATATATATAATATATTAATTATATAACTTATTATATAATTATTTATTATATTTATAATTATTATACCTATATATTTATATATAATTATATATATAATACACTACATTAATTTAGTACATGATCAACTTACATTCTAGTGTCATTCTACTCATTGAATTGAATTAGTTCTTAAAAATATAATAGCATCTGTCATTATTCTAAATAATTTTTTACCTTCTTAGCGTCTGATTTTATATTAATGCGAAGAGCTTAAAAAAAGACCGTTCAACGTCTAATCGCAATTGCAGTCTTCTTGTACAATGTCTGGTCTTTCGATATGCCTCTTTCTTAATTTAAGTCTTTGAAGTTAATCAATTTTTTCAACTTCTTTCAGCGAGTCAAAGAAATTTTTTTGTGTTTAAAGTTATTTCACTATTGTTTACCAAGGAATCAGTAAATGACTCTTGACCTTTTTCTTGAACCTATCGACTCTTTCGTCTAAGCTCTTTCAAAATATCTAGGAAGCTTTTCATTACTCCAGCTGCTGAAATCTCAGAAGCAATGCTCTTCAAGAAGTTTATGGTGTAATGGGATAGTTTATTAAATTTAATCTACTTACAATGAATGTTCAGATGTATCATTTCTTTATGAATCTTCCTTGTATTAACTTTTTTTAATTACAAAAGCCAAATGTGCAATAAATAGGTCAGAATTTAGCTTTTTGATTGTTGATCTTTCAGATTTAAAGCTTAACCCATGTGCATAAAGATAGTAATTAAATTATAAACATAGCTAGTGGAAAATTCATTGTTCAATGAGAGAAAAATTGCATCTTCGTACCATGTCAAGTCTTTCTATAATTTTCAAGCATCTTAATTATAAGATGAATATAAAGGATTGAATTAATGAAGGTTTGTTAATTATATTCGTAATATAATTCAATAATTGAAAATATATAGAAGTTGAGAGATGTTAAAAAAACTATTCGAATGAATTTTTAACATATATACATTTTTAATTAAGTTGTATTATGGAAATAGTCAGCAATAGTATCAAAGATTTTGGAACTATGTATAGATAAAGTGTATTAAGTAACTCACTCTCAGAATAATTTATGATTCACAACTTAATAATAATACAATAATAACAATAATAAAATTCAAAATATATTTTGCTATACAATTCCATAATCTACTATAACTAGAATATGTATACCAGTCTTTACCTCAGAACTAATTTATTAGAATTAAGTTACCATTCAGACTCCAGGCAATCGCAACTCTCTTTTCATATAATTACCGACTCCGACTCCGACTCCGGCTCACCCCTCTTTTCTCAAATAAATTCTTGTATATCCGACTCGTTCTGAGCTCCGGCTCCACTCTCTTTAACCATATTACTGACTCCTCTCGATATCCGACATTCCTCTAACTCCACAATCCCTGATCAGATCAACAACCTTATTTTTAACACCATAATCTGAAGTTAGATGTCTGCGTTAAGTTAACATTGCACCGGATAACAGAAAGTAATGAAGTAAGAAAATTGACGCAAGTCGAAAAGAAGGCCCAGCCTTTATACCTTTAAATATTATTTATTCATATACCATTTAGTGAGAACTCGATGCAGTCAGTAAATAGAAAATCTGCCCTAGAGCTTCACGGGACCGCGAGGGGCCCTCTACCATGATCAATCACTGTTTAGTTGTGGGTTACTATTCCCGTAGGGTTCCAGGTGGCCACAAACCATTTCCGCCTTACAAAAATCTTCGACATATCTATCTATTTATTGATCCTATTATGACTATCCTTTTTTCTATCGCCTTCTTTTGGCCAAACTCTTCCCAATATTCTCTCTCCATGGCTTTCCTTTACTATGACTTTAATCCACTTTATTTTCTTCATGGTCTTCCATTTTCGGAGTTTTCTGGATATATTCACCATCCCAACTACAGAACACGCTAAATTATAATTTCCTGACTTATAGCTCCAAACCTGCTACTTTCACTACCTAAATATCCTTTCCTACTAATTTGTATACTATAATCCATATCTCAGAACGTACTTTTCATTTTTAATTTCTCTTCTATTATTTATCCCCTTTTCTTTTCATACACGGAAATTTGCTTCAGGCGTTTTACGATTTCAATTCCTAACTCTTTACATCAACTTATTTCTTTCAATCTAGCATTAATACGATGCTATAATCGGGTATTTTATATTATATATAATTATTATTTTTAAATTTACATTTTTTATCAAATGTATATTTTAATTCTATTATTATTACTACTTATTTATTTATTATTATTATTAATTAATTATTAATTTAATTTTAATTATTATTATTTATTTATTATATTATTTTATATTATTTAATTTTAATTATTATTTATTAATTAATATATATATATAACTATATATATTATAGTTAGCTTAGTTAAGTTAATTATTATATATATTATACATTTAGTATATAATTATATATATAGTGTTTAAATTAAGATATATAAATATATTATATATTATATATATATAATATAAGCTTAATATATATATATATATATAAAGTTAAAAGTTTTATAATGAATATATATATATAATAAGATTATATATAGTTACTAATATATATATAATATATACCGGTATAAGTTATATATATATATATATATAATATAGGTAAATATTATTATATTATATATATATAATTTTATATAATATATTAAGTTATACATATATATATATATTTAATTAATAATTATATATATATATAAGTTATATATATATACCGATAATATAGTATTATATTATATATGATTATAAATTTATATATATAAGTATTATATTATAATATATATATTTATATATATATAATATATATAGTTATATATAACATATACTATAAGTATATATATTAAGTATTAATAAGTAAATTTAAGTATTATATATTTATATTAATTATATATAAGTTATATAATATATAAGTCGAGTTATATATAAATATATATAAGTTACATTATAGTTATATTATATAATTATATATATATATAAAGTATAAGATTTAAGTTATATTATTATAATAATAAATAAGTTATATGTTAGTTATTTTTTATATATAATATATATAATATTAATCCAAGCATTATCATCTGGAAACCATATGCTTCCTCCATATTCCAACACAAAGTAGCGAAGCTCTCATAAATCCAAGAAATTGCTAATATTGCATTTGTATAGCAGTAAGTCGTTTGTAAGAACACAACAGACACGAGCTATTACTGCGTATTTATGTATGTAAATTATTACCACCATGAGTGCTATATATACACAAAGTTTTTCTGCGTCTGTACAGAACCGGATTGTTCATATTTACAATTATGTTTGGTTTGTCGACTTATTATTTTTCCCTCTGTAATTAGGAATAAATAAGAATCCATCTCGTGTATGTTTGTTTTATTGACTTTTCTGCAATCCACCTCATGAGTATGTAACTTGGTGCTGTAGCAGAGCGTAATTAAGATAATTATAACAATTGAAAACACTGCTTAAGAGATATCATATTATTACAAGTACTTTATATACAAACAAACATTGTATTACATATTTTATGAACAATTCTATTGACCATTGCTAGACATTCGTACTACCCTAATTTTTATTAATGCTATAATGGTAATGCTACCTTTTTCAATTCGGAGGTTTAATATATTAATTTAAAAATTTTACTTAATTAGATTGAACTATATTTTTATAAGGTTTAGTTTATTTTTTATTATATTTTTATATATTTTATATATTTTTATTTATTTTTTTATTTTTTTTATTACTTTTTTTATATTTTTTATTTTATGATATTTTATTTTTTTTTTTATTTTTTTTTTGTTTTTTTGCTTTAGTTTATTTTTTTATGAGTTATTATTTTGAATAATATATTTATTAATGCTTACTTTTAATTTATTATATGTTAATTAATTATTGTTCATTAGATTAAAAAATTTCTATCTTGAAATTAGTAACTAAAGCTTGGCATCCTTATTAATTTTTATTTCAATATTAATTTTTCATTCATATGACTCATCCAATCATTTAAGTTAGATATTAATAGGGTGAAATTCATGGTAGGTGAAATTTATTTTATTTCCCTAATCTCTATATTATATATACTATATATACATTATATATATACCATACTCAACTATTATATATATGTTATATATATATATATATATATATTATGGTAGGGCAAAAATTTTTTTCGAGAAACTATGTGTTTACGGATGTCCAGTATCAGGGTCGTGATACTGTTGTGAAAAATTTCAAGTGTTCGACGCCCCTATCCCCTTGAAAAATTAGAAGATTAAAATACGCTTCTTTCTTTTAACATAAACTATCAGGGGATTTTAATAGGTGCGATAAAGACATATCTTTACATACGCTCAAATCAAAGGACACTACACATAAAAATAAACCACACACCTCATCAAATTTATGGCATAAGATTGAGGAAGAAAAGGAAAAGTCCAAAATAACCTATTAATTTCCAAAACCCATTATTTTTAAATTTTTACTCTCTTTAATCTCTATCTCGCTCTCTCTTCTGCGTGCGTTCTCTCTCTCTCTCTCTCTCACTCTCTACACTCTTCTACTACTTCTCTTCATAAATTATCGCTTCTCTCTATTATATATATTATTATTCATATATTATATTTAATTATATATTATTATGTTTATATTTATTTCGGTGAGATATACATATACCCTCAATACTTTCATTAAAATAAAAAATATATTTATATATATTATAAGTTATATATATATAAGTAATTAAACAAATTTATTATACAAAGATATATTATATATAATCTGAATATTTATTAAAATTTAATATACATGTTAAATTACACTGAGCTTTTATATATTAATATATTATTATTATGAATTAATTTTCAAATTAGTAAAATTCTTATAACAATTTAAATAGATATATGGTCAATATAAATTACATATTATATATATATATATATATATAGATATATATACTTATTATATTATTTTATATATTATATATATAAATAATATAGATATAGATATATATATATATATACTATATATTATCTTATATATATATATACTGCCTATATATATATTATACTGTAAAGAATAAAATATAATATATAGTTATATAATATATAAAAATAATATATATGAATAACTATATATACGAAGATATAAAATAATCGTATTGTATATATATATATATAATATATATATAATATTATATATATATATATTAGTATATATAGTATAATATATAAAGGTATTAGATATAAAGGGGGATAAAGGTGTATGACGAGTGCTTACGGTCTTTACGTCTTCCCTAGAGGAGGAGGGTGTGCAGTTACAGGTGGCAGGACAACATCGGTGATGTTCAGAAAACGCGCAGAACTTTCAAATTACATCATCCCCATCAGCGCGTCATCGCGGGCAGTCCATGTTTTCTGCAGGGCTCTCTCCACGCAATCTTTCTATCTTCCCTTCGGTCTTCCCTCTCAGCCTTACTCCCTCAACTCTCCTCCCACCATCTTTTCTGCTGTCACACTCGTTCTCCCTCCACCCTCTGTATCGCCCGAATCTATCCTGTTCAACACAGCCAGCACACTCCCTAACTCATTCGTTTCTAAACTCTATCCTCCTCGTTCTTTTCCCCAACTATCGTCCTCAACACCTTCATTTCAGCATCTTTGATCCTTTTTCTCCTGTTTGTTAATTGCTCCATGTTTTAGCGTGCGCTCTCCAGATGTCAAATGTGCCTGTACAAGTTATGATATCAAATATTACTTTTTGCGAGCTTTTTATATACCACGCCCGATCTTTTTATAATTGATTTTAACGCTATCATTTGTCTTCCGTATTTTTCCATTCTGTGGCCGCGACTTACACCGTACACTGCACTACCCTTTGACTTGATGAGAAAACGCACACCCAAAAGAACGTTGTACACAAACACTAATCCATCATTTCGCAATCTTTTTCTGTGATCAATGAATGAGTGCTACTACTTCTCTTCATACCTCTAACATCCCGCTACATCATATATCACTGTCTATTTTATCTGGTTATTATCACTAACAAATTAAACCAAATCCCTTCAAAATATTCTTTAGCAAAAATTTCCATAAGTTTACCTCCCAATCACTTTTCCTCCTTCCCAACCCAAAAAATTGCACTATAAGCTGTTCACGCGCTAATATCATCCATTACTTTTATAATCCATCCATTATTTTGATAAATTCCCCTTTTATACCTTTTCTGAGTATTACATCTAAGTGTAAAGCTTATAAAAGAATAATAAAAGGGAGACAGCGACACTGCTGTCTGGAGACATGCTCGTCCCACACTACAATTCCATTTCTCTATTTTTTACTATTCCAGTTCTCACTTTACACTCACAAACGTCAATACATGCATTTTTTAATTGCTTTCTCCTCTTAGTGTCTGTCCTCCACTCCATCACACCTTCCGCCACTAACATCCTCCAAAGCTCCGGTACTGTTCAAGCCGTACCAGTCACCATGCCTCTTCTTAAGTCTTAAGAAGGCGTATATATGCTGTTTTTATAAATTCACAACGATTCATCCTAAACACTATTCTGTAAAGCAAACAACAGATATCCGAAAGTACTTCCTGGCCTTCTGCTTCCCATGTTGTTCCTCTTTCCTAAACTGTATCTCTATTCACTTCTTTCTTTATCTTCTATTTTCTATATAATCGTTCTCCGTTGACCACTTTCCTATATGATTGTCCAATAAAAGCTTTGTCCTCATAGTTTCCATCAGAATCCCAGATATCACCTTTTTGCCCTTATAAGATGAGCAAATACAACATATTCTTTCCCATCTACCGAGAACTACACCACCCTCCATCCAACATTATTAAAAAGTTCTACTATTTTCTCTTCAATCTTCTCCCCTTCCCCTTATCCACGATCTGATATGCAATATCGCGAACTTCGAGCCGAACGAAATACAATTAGCATGTCATTTTTTTAAAAGAATCCCAATTTAAATTACTTTAGAATAGGCAAGAAAATAAATAATAATTGTTCATATGTTTTCTATATCAATAATCAAACAACAATCATTACTTCAATGATTACTTTTGCTTTAATCATTGATTATACAGACATTTACTTCATAATTTCAAATTGGAATCAATTATGACTCATTCTTCCCAACCAAGATCTGCCATACTCGACTTGAGAGTCAAGACTCCTTCTAAGAGCTAGATAGGCGAAAATATGTCCTCCAGTAGAACCAGGAGTTTTAATATTCATGTTGTATAATTAGAATCTTTCTGTGATGGAAGTTGTGAGTTTAGTAAAAAAAGCTTTTCAATATATTATTAAATGTTAATTTATTACTGATTTTGTGTATGTTTTAATAAAGAGATGCGCCCATAGGTGTTATAAATACGGGGATTTTGAATTCGTATTCGATTTAAGGTTTTCATTTAAAAAATACTAAATTTTTTACCTTGAGTTTATATTATTATTGCTAAGTAATATAATAAATACCTAATATATATATATAATCAATATATAACATAAATTTTTATTATCTTTATTTATTATACTTTATTATAATATATATATAGTAGAAATAATAATAAATATATTAATAAAAAAATATAAACATAAATAAAAAATAATATATATAAAATAATAAATAAATATAAGTACTATAATAACTATATATACATATATTATTACATTAAGTATATTCCCCCATTTATAAGATAAGACTTTAATAAAAGCCACTGACAAAATCTAATATTTTAGGGAAATTATTGAAAGGATGCCTGAGCTACGGTTGCTCGGGATTCTTAATTTTTGCTAATTGGAATTCAAAATGTGTTCATTTTCATACTATCATTTCTTTTTTTCCCTATTCTAGCAAAATAAATGACAGGATGTCTTGCATTCTGGTTCATATATGCTATGTAATTCGAGTGAACATACTATGGTAGTTATATATAATAAACTACATATACTATATACTACGTACCATATATAAATATAATATACTATATACTATATACACTATAATATATTATAATATACTATATATATATATAATATATTTATAGCTATATATCATATATTATATATATAATATTATATAAATATATTAAGGCCGTAGACAGAAAAGAGGGGTTCAGGGGGTTCCAAACACCCCTATAGATTATTTTAATGACAAGTTCAAAATTTTTGAATGACTTATATATTTCTTACATAATAATAATAATAATAATAATAATAATTATATAACTCAATAATAAAATAATTAAATAAATAATAATAATAATAATAAAATAATAATTTAATAATGAATAATAATAATAATAATAATAATAATAATAATAATAATAATAATCGATTTATAATACTAAAAATATTAATTAATTAAAATAATAATGTAAGAAAATGATAATAAAAATGCATAATAATAATAATGATTAATAATAATTCAATAATACGATATATAATAAATAATAATAATATAATAAATAATAATAAAAATAATAATAAAATTGATCAATAATAATGATAATAATGATAATATAATATATACATAAATTTATATTTTATGAAAAACAGCGTTTAAAAGTTATTTATATTGAAAATGCAGGCAGACGTGCTGGTCGCCCGTCTCTTGTAACCGATTTCTTATAGTGTCAAGTTCTTTTCCACATTATATATGTTATAAAATGATTTTTAGACCAGCTCTATCTATCCTGCGAAGGTTACTTAAACGTAAAGGTTTCAAGTTTGCAAGGATGATATCAGAGAGTGCTACCTCAGTAGAAAGACGAATTATTTATCCGTAGTGAGTGATGAATTGGAATTCGGAGACTCCTTGATTAAAAATGAGCATAGATATCTGAAGGAGTGAGTACAAAGTAGAGATAAAAAAGCTTGCAATCTCTCTCCCCGGTAGGCGTCTAGGGCCTTTCAAGACAGCATGTCTCGGCCTATAGAATTTTTGGAATGGATATTTCATGTCAGCAACGGACGATTTCTCTCAAGAGACCACCCTATTATCTAAGTCTACAAATATTTTGCATATAATGATAATATTGATCTCAATAAAATCTTATGGTATAAATCTATGCAACGAAGAAAGTTTTGTTTTATATCAATTAAGAAAATTGAATACCTGATTGGGATCTGTAGAAACCTGTATAAATCTGTAGGAAATCTATACTGGACTATGGGAAACCGTAAGGAAGGTGTAATCTGAAAGCTCTCACTCTTGATACATTTAAGAATGACGATGGACATCGGGTATATGCATAGTTTTGGGCGTCATATAATTATTTAACTAAGGGCCAATATTTGACTGGTCAGACAGGCAACACCCTCATCGCCGAGGAGGAATTCCGGCTTGATGCGTCTTTGCAAGGTGCTCGTGTTCATGAACCATATGGCTCTCTTTCCGCCCACACTCCCCAACGCGAGCACCTTGACTTTCTATATCAGTCGTGGTATGATGATAGTCAGCTGTTCACTATACACGCGTAGCTCGTCTGAGGCCTGTCAAGAAGAATTTCCGCTTTGACTCTTTACGCTTAACAAATAAGGGCGCATAGGGGCCTCCTCCTCTCGGAATAGGCTGGAAGGCTCGCGCTGTATTAGTTAGACTCTTTGGTTAGTTTCGTCTTTTTTCTCTGGTGACGTTGTTCGGAGTTGGGAAGAGGTTCTTCGTGGGACGACTGCTGCCCTCCGAACCGTGTCTATCAGAGTGTTTGATTGCACTGCTGGGAGTGGATTGAGATGCTCTTGAGGCTTCAGCGTCCCCTGTGCTGAACTAAGCAGTTTTTCGCGTCCTCTCCTATACCGGAAAGAGCGGAGGTCAAATGGCATCAAATATAGATGCAATTTCCCTAGAACTTGGTAGGAACCTCGGGTATGCCCTCTACATTCAGTTGCGAACTCAGTATATGGCTTCCTCTAGCCCTCATTGCTCCCTCGTGTCTCTAGAGGCCTGATTAAAATTTAACGCGTGTAACAGAAAAATTATTGCTTGTAAGTCTACCAATTATACACATGCCATTACCGATATCACTGAGCAGAAGCGCTAAGCTTTTGCACGGACAGGCTAAGCGCATCACCTACAATTTACTCTGTGCCTACAAATTATTCCGCAACAGAGCACAAACCTGAACGCCGATCACGTTGATTCGTTCACCAGGGTTGGCTGATCGCAGCAAAACACTATGTCGTGGCCAAAATGCTGGGGCCTCTGTATCGTCTACTGACGCCAGGATCTCGTCGACGCCAGCTCATAATGAGGGCAATATGAGGTGGTTTCATAGCTGTGAAATCGGCTGCTTCAGGCTAAGTTATGATGGAGTTCCTTATCCAACGACCTGAGATGCTTCAAGTCATTGGAGAGCATCTCCTCAACATCCTTATATCGCTCTATCTAGTCAAATTTCCGCATCCCAGGCTTCTCGTGCCTAGTGAATTTGGTGCAACTTCGGATTTGTCTATCAATGTCCTATCTGGCTTGGCCGAGTGGCTGTGCACAAGATCCACTGCTACGAAATAATATTGAAGTTAAAAACCAATTCCTTTAAAAGACTGGTTTTATTAGCTGCTGGTACTGGAATTGCTCCAATGTTTCAAATTATACAACATATTCTTAAAAATGAAGAAGACAAATGAGTTTCGACACTTTACAAAAAATATATAAAAAAATAAGTGAGTGAGGCGTCCTTTATATACTCGTTTTCGCACTTAATGGCTTCTTACTCTCTTTGGTTATATAGTTTATAGCGGCTAGGTTTAACCGCCTTTATTGACTGGTTCAGCTTTAGTCTTAAGATCAGTATATATATGTAACCAGGATACCCATATTCGGGTATAATGTATACCTGAGGTTGGCAGTGTCAAGAGCAGTAGGCAGAGAGGCTGTCTGCAATGGGGACGAGTTACTCTTGCCATCAGATATTTTGCGATTCATATTTATCGCTTCGCCATGAGGTAATTTACTTTACTTGTAATACAAAGCACCCACTGAAGAACAAGGTACCTGTCCCATTGAGAGGCCAGAAGGTCGTCATCGCTGCCTTAGCAGATGAAGTACTTAGGCGCATAGGCCTTAGCTTCACGGTATGGAAATTAGCAAGCATAAACTGATTGCTCTGCCGAGGCGCGCCGACGATTCTTTATGATGGTTATATTTCATTCGAATTTGGGATCTAACAAGTGTCATCGTCGGTTGGTCTGCTAGTTGGTACTTGGGACTAGGCCAAAAATTAGTTCGTCCATCAGACCATCACTCCTATTCGTGCAGGTCGATAAGTGAGTAACATAACATACCGATCAGATGAACTTTATGGAACTAAGGTGTTACATAATAATACCTAGGTGAGAATGATTGGTCAATCTTCTGGTATATATACTGTACGAAAATTACGGTCACTTTGTGCGCAGACATATTGAGGGGCAAGCTTGAAGAGAAACTCTCTTACTGCCTATTACCTCAGACATAAAAACATTAATATAAGTTGCACTATTCGTTTATTCAACATTTCTTTTATTGTATTAGCTCTCTAAAGATAATTACACATACTCTCGAGGTATTTATTCATCGATTTGTTGTTCACTTCACTTTGTAGCGCCTAATTTAACAGGGCGTACTGCAAGAACATCGTAGAATCCAGATTCTAAAGAATTGGTTCTACTCTGGGCTAAGATTGGAGCGAGGAATTTGTCTATACATCTTTCCGATTTCCAAAATTCAGTCCCCATGTCAGTCAACCACCCGGTCTATTTTTAATGAGAGGTAGCGCGGTTTGTGCTTGTAGAACTTATGACCGAGAGGATGTTTAGTAAGCAGTCCATTTCACTTCAGCTTGATATATCATTGCCGCTGACGATAAGTGGTGTAACAGTCACAGGGCCTGTGTATATGGCCTATTAATGAGATCCGCTATCATAGATAAGATCAGTGAGTGAATACCTGTTCCTCGTCGAGGTCGTAAGAGGCCCAGTATAAGCTGGTAGGTTTTTTATACGAACTGAGACTCGGTCAGGTGGCGGCTACGAATTGGCAACAGCGTTGGCTAGCTTAAATCTAAACATGGAATTTGCGGGACGGCACATATCGCCATGAAGCGAAGACGTTCAGTGTATGTCTATTTCGGATATTAAGAATACCGACATGAATCTTACTTTGAATATGCTTTGCGAGAAAGATCTAACAGACGGAGCTTCGTGGAGAATGGGTCCCGGCCGTTCGTGAAAGAGATGTGGAGTGCAGCATTGTCGCACAGTAGAAATAAAAACTCTAATTTCTGGGAATCTATGTTCGTCCAGGAATGTCGGTAGAGCCCCTCTTTGGACCGGCTCTCGTACATGATAACGTTGAACCTGCTAATATATATTCTGTAGTTTAGAGCAAGAGGAGACTTTGGCATAGTGCTTGCCTGTACGGAAGCTCTGCACTTTTCTCACCCCAGCGGGGTCTGCGAAGACTCTGACGTGTAGCTTTTAGTGTTTACGAATGCGACTGCCTAGAGTTCTGTTGACCCCTTATCTCGTGGGTAACCTGAGAGCAGATGGAACTCTGTGTCGACCTTAATGTGCAGTCGTTCCCGAAAGGAAAACTAATGTCGACTAACTTTTCTATAAGGTGTTCACTTCTATTTGCGTAAGTAGTGGCGTGCTCCGCGACTGCAAATTCTAGGACATTGAGCTGTGTCATCGACGTTCAGTGCTGTGGCCTGTCAATTGTTGGGCAAAGTCTCTATAATTATCTCAAAATTAGGTAGGTACGTCGACACGCCTTATTCCAATCTGAAAGCGGATTTCAAAATGTGAAGTCCATCAATGCTGCCTAGAAGAACATCTATATGCAATAATGAAAGGCAGTGACTCTCCTCCAGTGGTTTATTCTGGCTGGCCTTTCTTTTATTACAATTGCTGCCGGATCGGGTTCTTAGGGATTAGGCTATCCATGTTAGTTGTTCTTCTGATCAGAGTCGCTAATGGAGTCTTATCCTCGACCAGCACTCTCTTGACGTCGCGGCAATTGTTACCCCGTGCTCGCTACAAGAACTCGTATAGAAGTGAGTAGAAATACACAGTCGGTAAATACCGGAGGGCATGAAGAAGAGGTTCAAAGAGTTAGGTGATTCTAGCAGGTTGTAGTTAATCAGCCAGACTTTATTTTGCGTGATGGATAAACAATGAGTATGACTTTGGTGCGAGGAGGAAGATTTTAAAACACAAAATAACCCCTTAAAGTGGTCCCTCGCTAGGCTTCGTTCATGCGGACATCTGTGTACGTATTTTGGTGAGTTGGTTTTACTTTCATTTTTTTTTTAGGTTACCATTCTTGAGGCATAAACGAAAACGGTCTTAATTTAAATAAAAATAATAAAACAAGCAAAACTCCTGACAACCGTCCCATGTTGTAAGCACCGGAGTAAAATATGTCAATAACAAAAAACTTATTATAGCTGACAATGTGACTTAGCAATATTACCTGTTTTTAATCTTGATTCTGAAATTGTGAGTATATGCTATGATTGGCCCATTTATAAGATATGGCATAGCCTTAGTATAGGTCTATGAAGGTGAATGCAGAGAATGTAGTGATGCTCGTGGTTAGTTGATGCATGTTTTCAAAATATTATTTATTTAGTTGAACATCGCAGGATGGGACCTTGATAAGGCTCCATTAGCGGACTGTTTCTTGCTTTCTTCTAATCCATTTTCCAAACCCTCAATCAATATAATCAATTATGGTTGTGCTAACCATGCGGACACCTGCACACGTAAATTTAATTTTATCAACATAATTTGATGGACTGTAGCGGCTCCTTCTGGTGAAGAATATACATATCGAAGTAAATATTGATTAAGAGTGTTGTTTTAAGTCTAGTTGAATAATTTTATCCCCAGCGGTCTTGTGTTTATTTTCAGCTGCTTGGTTCACGTCCGATCTTGACTAATAGAACCGTAAAGTGATAATTAAGAAAAACTTTTAATAATGCACAGTTCGTAATCAATTCTAAGTTTACATTGGGGACACGTACTATTTTAGAGTTGCGCAATGACAGAGGAAACTACTAATTTTAATAGAAAAAAAAGAACAAGGATGCATTTTTTTCCTAAGCAAAAATAATGGAACATATGCTTCATTCCCCACGAACATGGCCGAAACAAAATATAGAGTAGAAAACTTTCGATGGCTATTTTGCTACGGCACCTATAAAATTTGTATATCGTTGTTGTGATTGATATGCACATATTCGTAGAGGAGCTTGAAGTGATCAAGATATTAAACTTTCTACAAAAAAACTTGGAAATTTTGAAGTCTACAATCAAAATTTGTTGTAAGTTTATTTATGATTTCAACTTTATTAAGATACACTCTTCCATTATGCACTCATCTAGCAGTCTCCATAATTTAGTGACAGTAACTGTCAGTCATACTGAAAACAATGGTTTGTTTTGAAAGATTTTCAACAAACATCAATGAAACATTTTCAAACATTTTGAAAGTTAACACAAAACTTCTACTTAATGCTAATGAAGAAATGAAAATAAGATTTTTCAACAAACATCATGTGAACATCAGAGATATAAAGCAATTGCAATTCTTTTTCTTGAAATGAAAAGACATATAAAGCAATTGCAATTCTTTTTCTTGAAATGAAAAGACATATAAAGCAATTGCAATTCTTTTTCTTGATGACTTTTAAAACCAGTTACCTACTAATTTTTGTAACGTCACTCTTTTCATCGATATCTATTAAAAATTTTAAAAATTTTGCAAATAAATCTGAACTGTACAGTCAGCATTTACCTCATTCAAAGGGTGCACTCCAAAGAAATGTTTCCCTACTCTGAAAATGCTCAAAACACTTTTTTTCAATCCAACTGGAGAAGAAAGCCTAACAGATTTGGCTTTAATGGGTGTCCATCATAGCTACACAATGTAAATGGAGGAAGTTATCAATCATGTTCTTGTTCAGAGATCAATTTGAAGAATTTT
>JABUQX010122288.1:0-2500 GCA_015478945.1 Trachelipus rathkii | reverse complement strand
TGCAATTATTTTTATCCCATTGGGAATTAATTTGATCGATTGCATATATAATTACAACAGCGAAAATCTTGAGAAAGAGAGAGAGAGAGGAGATGAGAGAGAGAGAGAGAGAAGAGAGAGAGAGAGAGAGAGAGAGAGACCGAGAGAGAGAGAGAGGAGAAGAGAGAGAGAAGAGAGAGAGAGAGAGAGAGAGAGAAAGAAAAAAAAAAAAAACGAAAATGGAAAGAAAAAGAAAAAAAAAAAAATGAAAAAAAAAGAAAGAGAAAAAATATATATATATATATATATATATATATATATATATATATATATATATATATATATTATATATATTATATATATTAATATATATATATATATATTATATATATATATATATATATATATATATATGAAAAAATTATAATATAATATATATATATAATATATATTATATGAAAGGCGTGATTGGAAAGTTTTAAGACTGTTCCTGTAATTTCATAATGGTAGGAGTTACATGTTATTGTGATGGATTTCCTTCAATGTAGTCTCCCTCCGATTAAATACACCGACTCCAACAGTCTTTCCGCTTTTGAAAGCATTCCTGGAAATTTTATTTCGTAAAGATGTTAGAAACCCTCTCCGTATTTGCCTGGATGTATTCAATTGTGTCAAATCGTTCCTTTTCAGCCAAATTTTCAATTTTGGAAACAGGTAGAAGTCAGCAGGAGCCATATCAGGAGAATAGTGTGGTTCCGGAGGCACAGGTATTTGGATTTTGGTAAAAAATCTGTGATCGAGAAGGTAATATAAGTCGGCACGTCTTCGTGGTAGAGGACCCAATTTTTGTCTCTCCAGAGTGCATGCCATTTCTTCCGTATTTTTTAACGGATACGATGAAAGACACTTTTATAGTATTCCTGATTGGTCGTCTGGCCTCTTGAAGCAAATTCGTGATGCACGATACCCGTATAATCGAAAAAAAATATCAACCTTTGTCTTCACATTCGAACGACATATCTCGCATTTTTCGGTCGTTGCGAATTTGGAACATTCTACTGCAATGATTGTGCCTTTGTTTCTGGGTCATACCCATAAACCCATGATTCGTCGCCTGTAATTACCCTATTTAACAAATCTGGGTCACTTTCGACCCGATTAATCAGTTCTTGGGACATTTCAAGTCGGTGTTGTTTGTGCTGGTTTGACAACAATTTTGAAATGAATTTCGCTGACACTCGATGCATTTTCAAATTTTCAGTTACAATTGACTGAATCGCATGGGAAATTAAATTCAGTTCATCAGACATCTCCCTAATTGTTAGTCTACGGTCAGAGCGCACTAAATCGCGAACTTTCACAATGTTTTCGTTGGTTGTTGAAGTGGAAGGCCGGCCGGACCGGAGATCATCTTCGACTGATCGCTAAAACATTTAACCGGCTCAGACATTTATCCCCGTAAGCTATTTTTAAGAGTTCATAAGTCTCCGAAGCTGATTTCCCGGTTTTAAAACAAAATTTTACACAAACTCGTTGTTCCGTTTTTTCAGCCATTTTGAGAAAACGAGATTTCGCCGAGACACATAAACATGCCTTCACTCACCAGGATGCAACTCGGTTTTGAGGAAAGATATCACGCTGATCTTTTCGGTACGTTTCAAGGACAAAACAAGTTTCCCGTGCAACACCCGAACGCAAACCTAGCCCCTCTCATTGAAAAGTGGCACCACCTGTTTTAAAGCTTTCCAATCAGAGTAGTATAAAATGGAGGAGTGATGTTTTTAAAACAAAATTTTACACAAACTCGTTGTTCCCTTTTTTCAGCCATTTTAGAAGTATATATCATATAAATATTATATTTATATATATATAATATATATATTTATATATTATATATATATTATATATTATATATATATATATATATATATATATTATATATATATATATAGTATATATATAAATATATATATATATATATATATATATATTATATATATATATATATTATATTATATATTTTTTATATATATATATATATAATATATATATATATTATAATATATATATATATATATATATATATATATATATATATATATATATTTATATATATATATATATATATATATAGATATATATATATATAAATATATATATATATAATATATAATAATATTATATAAATATATATATATTATTATATATATATATATATATTATATATATATATATATAATATAATATATATATATATAAATATTATAATATATATATATATATAATATATATATATATATATATATATATACTATATATATATATAATATATCATATATATATATATATAAACTAATATATATATATATACGTTTTTTTTAGTAGCATTGCAGGAACAGAAAGGAAAATAGATTTGTCTAACGCAATTCAAAGTTTATTATATTTCCATGGTAAGGGGGGGAGGTTTTTTTTTCCCAGGAAAGGGAACAACTTCAATTGAATAGGACAAGTATTCTCTCTC
>JABUQX010122287.1:0-11897 GCA_015478945.1 Trachelipus rathkii | reverse complement strand
AATAAATATATAATAATATTATAATAGAGAATTGAAGCTCACTTTAAGGATGTCAATAAGAAGCAAAACACATACTTCCTCATTGGCCATTCTACACTTCTTTCCTAGCCCTCACGATGACCCCTTCAAAGAACTGATGTCTTTCACCACCTACCTACTTTGTAAAGATTAAGAGATTTTGAATCACCAAGAATAACAGAAACTGCACAAACAAAAATCATACCCAAACATTGTAGACCAAAATATGTCAAATGCATCTTGGCAAGACATTGTATTTCATTTCCAACTCAATCCATAATCATAATCGAGGAGGTTGCATAAAGAGTGCTGAAAAACACATTGACGTGAATATCTTCATCAAACCAAAAGAAATGACATTTATTAGCCGACATTTGCATCGTATTTATGATAAATAGTCCCATGTCACATTGCTCATGATAATTAAACCAGCCCAAGAACGGAATAATGTAAGAAAGATAGAATTCCAGACGATTGTACGTGAACATCTTTTGATTCGGAATAAAAAGAAGAACAAGTAAATGCAGCCAGGTTGGATATTCAATAGATAAGGAGTCAACTACACTCCAATCAAGACGCACAAACCTCTAAGAATAAGCCCTATCCGTAAATAAATCTGCGAACCAAGCAAAACAATGGAACACATAGATCCCGTCTAGACATAAAAAGCACTAATTCCACATTTGGTAGAAAACTGATTCTTCACGGGCCACGTTGACACGAAAACACTATTTAAGCGAAAGAGCGACAAAATCATCTTTTGACCTCCAGATTCTGAAAATAAACCAACAAAACAAGCACAAAACAGATTTCCTCTATGCATAGATTGCCTTGTGCACAGCCAGACCCGACAAACAGGCGTACCGCGTAAGTCTGTACAACAAAACTAATGCAAAAATCCGAACAAACCCCGTACACGGTAAGCATATTGCAAATAGATATGGAGAATCCTTATAATCAGGCTTAAATGCCTAGAATTAGAAAAAATGAAGAAAGTAACGAAGAACCGCCGCTTGGTTTGACCAGAAGCAAATATCCACCAAAGTTTCAAAGAAAACGCAAGAAGGACTGAATCAATCGTATTTGAGAAAGAAAAGCATCAAACCAAATGCTTCAGGTTTGGAAAATAAATCCGAAGAGCATTCGCGGTTTTATAAAAGAATGTGCGTGCATGATCCTACTTAAGGTCACAAACACACTACTGACAACAGGAAGCTCCAATGCCCAAAAGCAACGGCATGAATTATTTGCCAATTCTATTCTTTCAGATAGATTTAAATAACTTTAGCAAAGGCTTCTGTGATGGGATAGTTGCTAAAACACTGGACTGTATAGGTGGATGTAATACAAAATTAATTGGAAATTCATATTGAGAGGCCTCTTCAATGGGCTACTAATCCTTCTGCATGCTAATGAACTGCCCTTTAGACATGTTATCTGAAAGACTAAGACTGAAGTAAAAACACCTACGGTCCATCAAACGCTTCCCCAAGAGGTTTGATTTTGAAACTAAAATATCAACACAGCACCTTACCACATAATTGAATATAGTAACTATTGCACCTCGATGACAATTGAAAGTTCCTAGGAGATCACTACAGTATATAATTAGAAAACCTAGCCTAATGACCAAAAATATCTTTACGAAATCGTGCATTTGAATAAGATCTGGCAACATCAAAGCAGATAACTTTTAAAATCTTCAGCACCGACTTTGCATAATATGCAAGTATGACTCACAAAAAGATAATATAGAATAGTATACGCTCATATGTCTCATCAACCACTAAATTCAGAACACCCATCCCTCCAGAACTTAGTTACATCCTACACGCCGCTCTGAAGGCTCAACGTACAAATCTTTGTCAACCGTAACACAATTACAAATTGTATCAAAGTACAAACAAACACATAACACACCAAAAATATAAAATAATCCCACATAAACCCATAAATAATATACCCAATATACAATAAATGTCGTACCATACAAATAATAAAATACCAATTAAAAAAACCAATATACCAAGATAATTATTATTTTAATATATACTAAATAATTAAAAACAAATAAAAAATAAAACAAAATACTAATCGGATATATATACTATAAAAAAACATAACCACAACATAATTACTATGTAACTATAAAATAACAAAAATAATATACATACATAAAACAAACACAACTAATTAATATAATACCCAACATATATATATATGATAGACTCATGCAAACTATTATATAATTGTTAATATGTAAATATATAATATCCTAAGCATTTCACTTATTGAGAGTTTTGGGTTTTTTGAACCCGCACCTTCCAATGTTGGGAAACCAGGCATGTATACCACCTGACCCACGATGAGCTTAAAAAGAAATCCACTGTTCTACTTCCGGAAATGAATACTCTCTCCAGAAGAATTCAAGGTACCGTCCAATCTGACAGTCACCTTTGGCAGATCTCCCCTCACACTTTGGATCAAGGTCACACAAAGCGCAAAAGTATTTAATTGGCGATTCATCATAGTCATGTATTAGTATTCATCTATGTAATAGGCATGTTTTATATTATATATATATAAAATACATATATTTTATATATAAATATATGATATATAATCCTTATAATAATATATAACCTATATAATATATATATATTATAATATATATATTTATATATATACGTATATATAATATAATATATTATAATATATATATATAAATATTTTTTAGTATCTCCCTATAATATAATTAACTTATCAAGCATCTTCGCTTATTGAGAGTTTTGGGTTTTGAACCCGCACCTTCAATGTTGATAAACCTGGCGTGTTACCACCTGACCACTATGAGCTAAAAGGAAATCCACCGTTTACTTCTGAAATATTACTTCTTCCAGAAGGAATAAGGTAGAGTTAATTTCTGAATATAAACAGTCACCTTTGGCAGATCTCCCGCTCACACTCGGGTCAAGGGTCACACAAAGCGAAAGCTATAATTCGAATTTATATTAGTATGTATAGTACTTTCAATTCTATGAATACGCATTGTTTTATATGTTGGTTTACGGACATTAGAAACGGTGCGGGTTCAAAACCCAAATTTGATTTGATCTAACAATCATTAAAAACCTACTAGGAACCAAAAAATTCCTTTTGGGGGCTAAATTCACTAAGTTTAAGATAAAAACTTAGAAAACGGTCATCCTGACATCAGAAACGGTGTCATTGACCTTAGAAACCTATATGTTAACATGAAACGTTATGTCAAAATCTAACGAAGTAATGGAAATTCCCAAGTCAAATGCCGACATGACTTAGAATTTCCTGCCGTTCATAAGCTCAAAATCATCCGAAATAAGTCTCATCCATCTTCTGAGTTTCCTGCTGAATTTAATCTCCCTCACTTTAAAGCGTTCGTTTCTGCCCATCTGCGTAATTTACGCTAGTGGGTGAACTTTTGTGTGTACTACACCCCTCTTTGAATAGGCTCTTCCCATGAGTGGTGGTG
This sequence comes from Trachelipus rathkii, assembly GCA_015478945.1. Classification (NCBI taxonomy): domain Eukaryota; kingdom Metazoa; phylum Arthropoda; class Malacostraca; order Isopoda; family Trachelipodidae; genus Trachelipus; species Trachelipus rathkii. The sequence goes on along the minus strand of JABUQX010122287.1, from coordinate 8,368 downwards.
ACAACTGTAAAAAAAAAACAATAATAATGTTTAAATACTATACATAATAAATAATAATTTTATAACAAAGAATATTTAATAAAATAAATCAAATAATAAGGAAATTAATAAAATATTTAAGAATAATGAAAGAAAAAGAATATCTTGAAATATTATAAGTAGTAGCAAGGGGATTTTGGAGGACGAACTTTTGCCTTCCAGGGGTCAATTTTGGCCAACCCTAAAATTTGGGCAACCAAAATTTTTGAGAACCCAAATTTTTTGGCCAAACCCAAATTTTTTAAGAACCCAAATTTTTTGCCAACCCTACATTTTTTGGCAAAACCCTAATACTTTTGGCCAACCCCTCAATTTTTGACAACACTTCAAAGAAGGGTTGCGCCAACGGTTGCGTCAGCAAATGTTGTACGTGTCCCACCCTAATTTTGGAAAACCCTAATTTTTGACCAACCCTAATTTTTTTCTGCAACCCTAATTTTTGGGAACCCTAATTTTCGGCCAACCCTTTTGGTCTTCCATGGGTCAATTTGGCCAACCCTAATTATTTGGCCAACCCTAATTTTTGGCAAACCCTAATTTTCGGCAACCCCTAATTTTTGTCAAACCATTGTCTTCCGGGGGCAATTTGTGAGAACCCAAATTTTGTCGCGTCACCCTTTTTTATTCAAGGACAATTTTGGCCTTGTGGGAGCTTTTTGGCGCCCCTTTAGAGAAGGGGCACGCCAGGCGGCTGCGAAGCAACCGTCGTACGTAGCTCCCCACCCTAGTTTTGACACCCCTTTGACCCCCCTTTAGGGAGCTTAGGCCTCTTTTGATGTTTATGGCTTGATATTTTGGTCTTGACCTTGATATTTCGGCCTTCGATACCGTATCAAGGGCTGAAATTGACCCTTCTCTACAAGCGTCTGTGAGGCGATTAGTAGGGATTATCTTGAACTTCATCCAAGTTACCTGCCGCACTTGCCATTTGGTAGGTAACTGTCCCTAACATGAGATCGTGTAGGTACCTGTCCTGTATGGATCTGTCCTAACTTATTTCCATCCACCCTCACACCTACCCCTACACACACACACACACCACAACACACACACACACACCCACACCTAAACACACACACACCTCAGCCTTTGATGCACTCAACTTTGATGCTTCAGCATGATGCACGCAGCATTTTGATACCTCAACTTCCGATTGGCACCAATATATGTTGGTTCAGCTTTGATGGCTCCAGGCTTTACATCGGCCCTCAGGCTTTTAAAGATGATCTCAACTTTGTGATTGCCGTATCTTTTGGCGGTTCATCTTTCAATGGTGTCATCTTGATGACTCAGCATATTCACAAAACAACTATACATTTACAAGCCCTTAAAGCAGCTAAAACAGTAAATCAATAGAGGTTGTTACATAGCAACAAGGAATAGATAGGTTTATGTGTTTTTTATGATTTACTGCTTTAACTCATATGATTTTACTTGCTTTACTGCTTTAACTCGTTTTACTTTACGCCTTTAACTCATATATTTATTAACATTAATGTTTTCTTTTAGTATATTTTTTGTTTGATATACTTTTTATTTATTTATTATTTTTAATTATTATATTATTTCATATTTTTAATTTTTAATACTTTTCCTATTTATAAAGTATTAAAATATGAATGTAAGAACAAACACAACGGCAGTGTGTGTATTATGATAAACACTAAAATGTCTTTTTACTAAAAATTTCGTAACAACTTTTATTAAAAAAACATTATACTTTACAGATCTTAAAAACAGCTTAAAACCAGCTAAACCAATAGAGCCTGTTGCTTAGCAACAAGGGAATAAGTAGGCTTTTGTTTTACTGGCTTTTACTGCTTTACAGCTTATAATTACCCTCACGTAGTTACGTTATTGGTCTATCATTTGAAGTGTATGGACGTATGTAAATTTTTGTTCCGGAATCCAGCTACATGTCTTGTAACAGGTTCTACAGGATGTGGAAAGACATTTCTGTTGTTAAATATTTTAAAAGAGATGGAGATTTTCGAGCGAGAACCGTTGAAAATAATATGGTGTTATAACGTATACCAGGAAAAATTTAATGAATATAAAGATGTAATCCAGTTTCATGATGGAATATACGATGTCAAATCATAGAATAATTTACAAGGTCATAAAATTATTGTATTAGATGATTTAATGCACAAGTTGAATGAGGACATTGCTGAAACGTTCACTGTATATTCACATCATTTAAATATCTCTGTATTTTTTATAACACAGAATATTTTTCATCAGAATAAATACATGAGATGTATCTTTAAATACTCAATACCTGATCCTGTTCGGTCAAATAAGAGATATGAGTCAAATCAATGTATTAGGTACTCAGATGTTCCCTTTGAGAAGAAAAGAGTTCCTGAAAGTATATAAAAAAGTTATATCTATTCCTCACGGCTATTTAGTGTGCGAACTTCATCCTAAAAACACGTACAGAGTTATTCTCCGCACCAACATTCTACCCTTCGAAATAGAAACTGTATGCATACCTGAATAATAAGTACTCTAGTTGTAAAGTATCTGCCTCTTATAAAAAAAAAATTTAAAAATCTGAAAACACCTGAAAAACGTAAACTAATCTATGAGGACGAGAAATTCATCTAATGTGTATGTGAAGCCTGCCTAAATCTTATAAAAGGAAATGTTCCTTTGAACAGATCTCAGAAAGAGGAAGATTCGCGGAAAACTAGACCTTCAAAAAATCTCAAAAAAAATAAAAAGATGTGAAATGAAAAGAGTTAATACAGAAACATAGGATGGTGTTATTCCTGCCCGCTACTCTTTTCGTCTTAGGCGCTTTGATAAAAACAAATGGAACTTCCGAAGAATACAAAGGTGCCGTACTCCCGTATAAGTGAGTATGAGAATGAGGTGTAAGATAATAAGTAATAATAAAAATAATAATAATAATAATAATAATAATAACTAATAATAATAATAATAATAATACATAATAATAATATAATAATAATAATAATAATAATAATAATAAAAATAAAATAATAATACATAATAATAATAATAAAAATAAATATAATAATAATAATTGACAATAATAATAATAATAATAATAATAATAATAAATAATATAATAATAATAATTAGATAATAATCAATAAATAATAATAATAATAATAATAAAAATCAATAAAAATAATAAAAATAATAAAAATAATAAAAATTAATAAAAATAATAAAAAATAAAAATAATAAAAATATAAAAATAAAAAATAATAAAATAACAAACAATAATAAAAATAACAAAAGATAATATTAATACAATAATATAATTAATAATAATGAATAGACATAATAATAATAATAATATAATAATAATAATCAATAATAATAATAATATAATAATAATAATTGAATAAATAATACATAATAATAATAATAAGAAGAATAATAAAATTAATAATAATAATAATCATTAATAATAATAATAATAATAATAATAATAATAATAATAATATACACTAACTAATAACTAATAATAATTAATAATAATAATTAATAATAATATAATGAAAATTATAATACAGTAATGAAAATAATAATAATTAATAATAATTATATAGTAATTGATTAATTATAAATTATACATTATAATTATAATTATAATTATAATTATAATTATAATTATAATTTATATTATATATAATTATAATTATAATTATATTATAATTATAATTATAATGTATTAATTAAATAAAAAATAATAATAATAATAATTAATAATAAATAATAATCAATAGATAATAGATAATAAGAATAATAAATAGATAGATGATAATCAATAATAATAATACCTAATATTTAACAAATATATTAATAATAATAAATAATAATAATAATCAATAATTAGATAATAATAATAGTAATATAATAATATTAATAATTAATAATAATAATACTAATAATAATAATAATAATAATAATAATAATTAACTAATAATAATAATAATAAATTAAATAATACATAATACATAATACATAATAATAATTAAAATAATCAATTACATAATAATAATAATAACTACTAATAAATAATGAATAAAATAATAAATTAAAATTAAAATCATAATGAATAATAATAATCAATAATACATAATAATAATAATAATAATAATAATAATAATAATAATAATAAAATAATCAAAATAAATAATAATAATAATAATATAATAATAATGAATAATATCATAAATACTAAAATAATAATAATAAAATAATAATACATCGTTTCCAAAAACCGCAACGCCAACCTTATCATTCACAGCCTCAATTAAGTCTCAGCTAACGTCGGCGACCTTGGCCATCCACATTCGAACCTCTACCAAATTATCAACAGATTACAAACAGGTGTCCTCACATCTGAAATAATTCACTCTCTTATAAACAAACTGTACCTCACAATTTTATTGATCCTAAAGTTGAGCACAGATAAACCAATACGAGAAAAGAAGTGTATCAATTATAAATTTCAGACATCTAACCATCCACAGAAACGTGTCTCTATACCAAGATGCCATACAAAAATTAATAGATCATTAAGACTTACATCTACATTCCAATTACTAGCTATGGCCCGAGCTCTGAGGATTCAATTACCATGGTGTAACCCGAAGTGAAAAGTGAAGATAGCTTAAAAATAATTCCCTGGAGGAGAGCTTCTAAACAGGGGCTCGTAACGCTAGATTAAGCTTTATATACTTTTTAAAAGTGCCAATTATTATTGCATGGAGATAGGACATATCATTATCGAGATGAAATATTAAAGGAATCAATATTGTGGTATCTGATAGCCGATCTCACACGTTGATTGGAAGAAGGGCCTGAAGCTGGAACTGGCCTAGCATCAAAACAAGAACTTTTAGAACTATTAATTTCTAGCCGAACTTTATTGAACACCCAAAGCGAACTACAGGACCTGGATAACATTCCCGAGATGCCAGACCCCGATTCTCGTCCCTCACGCAACTTTCCTACGCTTCAGAATAGATTTAAACGTTGTAAAACATGGAAGAATAAGGAAGCGCAATAACATTTAAACCTAGATGATTAGTTCCGCAATAATTAGTGTTATCCATATACTATAAATATATACTATATATATATATACTATATATATAATATATATATATACTTATATATATATACATATACTATATACTATTATATACTACTATATTATATAACGCTGTTTACTTTACATGTAATGACTGTTTGTAATTAAATAACCTATTAGCACATTTTAACCATTTCATGTTTCCTTTTAGATATATATATAATATATTATTATATATATATATCATACTATACATCATATACTTATAATATATAATATATATTATATATATATATATATATATATATATATATATATATATATATTATATATATATTATCATATATATAATAATATTATATAAATATATATATATATATATATATATATATATACTATATGATATATACATATACTAGTTATATATATATACTATATATTATTATATCATACATATATATATATATACTACTATACTATATCATATATATATATATAAATATAATATATATATATAATTATATAATATATATATATATATTATATGTATATAATATATATATATAGTTAAATATAATATATACTAGTTAAATATATACTACTAATGTACATATTATTATATATATATATTATATATATATATATATACTATATATACTATATATAATATAATATATCATATATATATATATATATATATATATATATATTAAAATATTATATATATATACTTATATATATAGATTAGTATATATATATTAAGCTGGGTTGAATTTTGGTGGGATAACCAAACATGGTCAAATTGGTGCTCTTTGGCTTCCCTGTAGTGGGACAAAAAATCATTTTGCATTTACTCAATATCTAGGGGGCCCAACTTTAGTTTTTTTAAAAGGGTTTTGACATCGTTTTTTACTATTTTTAAGTTATGAATTTTATATGCTTTGTTCTTCAAAATTTGGTTTTTAATACTAATTCGAGAGCTTTCTAGGTTCTCATTTCGAGAGTCAGACTATTCCGACGTTTGAATACTTCCTGTGGGTGCGCAGTGTTTATTACTATTATTGCAAGACGTATCATGGCATGTGCAACAAGGCATAAAGACAGGCAAGCATGCAATATTCGGTTATCCACAACCAATTGTCGAAAATCAGCTACCACTGGCTGAGGATGTTTTTAGAGCCTACAAGTTCCATCAAGTAGTCAACAAAGATGCCAGTGTTACTCATCTAGCAAAGTTAGTGGCAACAGAAGTTAAAGGCATATACAATAAAGCAGGCATTCCAACAATAGAATTTGAAAGTGTTATAGTGAAAGTGAAGAGACTAATAGTTAATGTCAATGATTTGATGAAATATTCAAGAAATAAAAACAATCTGTCTCTAACGATATCAAAATAAAATAATAAACCATTTTCTCGTCGTCATTCAAAGGTTAGCTAGTGGCAAGGTAGGAAGAGAAAAGGCCTATTGAACATTGTTGCCAATGTCCAATGTCCAAGTAGATCCAGGGAAAGATCCCTGTCATTGGAATGGGCAATTTTTGCTTGATCAAAACACTTCAAGACGCATTATAATAGGGAAAGGTGGACAAAGAAAGAACAGAGAAAAACATGAAAATTCAGGAAAGGAAAAGAAACGGTTGACATTTGAAAGTAAGATGAGACACAAAGATACGCAAAAATGTGAAGTTCAGTTGAATTATCAGCAGTGAGGAGTGAGTGAGCTAGAAGAATCATTTCTCCTAGTAGAATCAGAAAGAAGGGAAGCAAGAATGTCACCCTCAAACTAGGGAAAACCAGATATCCTATTGTCGTAACAGGCATTAAGAGGACAAATGTGAGCAATGGAGATGCATGTCTCATAGTTAATGCTGCCCTCAAAGACCTCGGACTTCTGTCACCACAAAACGTTGTTATCCAAGTAAGTACAACGCCAAAGAAGAATATGAGAGCGACAAACCAGTCAGAGGAAGCATTTGTGTGCAACCACAGAGGTATGGTCGGCCATTGTTTCGATGACAAATAGATGAAACACTTGTCGATACTGGCAGGTGTGCTTATAAAATTAGAGAAAACTTACGTGCTAGTTCATTTCCAGATGCATTTACTCGATGATTGAACGAACAAGATCTACAGAGACTTTAAGAGCAGTGATTTGCGATGGAACTCCTGTAAATACGGGTAACAAGAATGGAATAATCACACTGTTGGAGTTACATCTTAAAAGACCACTTCAATGGCTCATATGCATGTTGCATTTTATTGAACTGCCACTCAGGAAGTTATTTAGTGTTCGTTGATGGGAGACAACTGCCCATGTCACAATGCAAGGACCCTATAACCAAAACATCGCTCTCATTTGACTCCCTCAGAACCAAACCATCATAATTTTCAACCAATTTCCAGGCTCTGTAGGTTATGTTCCTGAAACAGTTTACGAAAATCTAAGTTTGCTTGTCGGGCGTGCGTTGGTTAAAACCTGGTTATTAAATTCAGCAAGGGTACAAAATGCAGATATTGAATTAATATGCCGGTATTGACCAACGCACACCGGGATGCCTTAAGCCATATGCAATGGTGGCTAACTAAGCTACCAGACTTCTTCGATTGTACGTTTCAACAGAATCCGCATCTGATGATAATCTGAGGCGTTTGGTACGATTCATACTGAACTTCTATGCCCCCATATGGTTCTATATTCGCTCCCATCCCTTCTGTCAAGATGGTGCAAAGAATTTTCACTTTATGGTATCACAGTATCAAAAACTTTTCTCCTGAGGATCAGAACATCATTTCTCCAGTGCTCCTAACACAAACCCTATTTTTGTCATACCAGAAAACTTTTGCTGCTAGCTGGTGTTGCAGATGAACGGGAAACAATAAGAAGATTTCATGTCAACAACATTACTTCAAGCCCAGCAAAGAAAATTTCCTCCACCGAATCGGTGCAAGGTTCGATCTGCTTGATAATAAACGTTCAATCTCAACAGCCACTTCCTTACATGGAACTGAATAGAACTGGGGGCAGTTACTCCCATCACCCCCCCACCCCCACCTCTTCTTAGATTTGCTTAGTGATGATATTCTTGGTTGTAATCAACAAATTTCTCTACCAAAGTATCGCTGTCATCTTCGGTCGATGTTGAAGAAATGTCAAAGCATTGTCCGCTTGGTTTCTAAGTAGAGAGTCGTTGGTCATAATTCTCGCATGGATGGCAATACTACAAACCAAACCTTCCTATCTCTCGCTCTCC
>JABUQX010122286.1:10000-22772 GCA_015478945.1 Trachelipus rathkii | reverse complement strand
TAAACAACCTTATATAACCTTATATATATATATCTTTATAACATATACTTATATATATACTTCTTTATATCTTTATTATATATAAAAAATATAAATATATATATATATATATATATATATATATATATATATAACATACTAACACCTTTATATATATATATCTGCTATATATATATATACTCTTTTTACTTAAAAATCTTATAACTTATAACTTATATATATATATATATATATATATATATATATATATATATATAGGTTCATGATGGAGAAAAGGCCGGCTAGTAGCTGAATCGCAAATCTTTCGGCTAACCTGGAAGAAAAAATTAAAAATCTTCTCGGCCAGAGTGTAACTGCGGCAGCATGTGCTGCCGCCGCTGGACGCAAAGTGGTGTTCATTCCCAGGACTCTCTGCCACTCAACTACTCTATTTCTCCTTCTTCATCATGAGGCATACTTTCCCGACTTATGCCTCAGCATAAAAGCCGGTGACACAGAAACAAACCCCGAACCTAGAATCTACATATGTCCAATATTCAACAAGATAGTGAGGAGAAACTCCATAAACTGCAATAGATGCAAAGAGTGGATTCACAAACACTGTTTCCACCTCACCACGATTCCCGCTTCAAAACACAATTGGATCTTGCCAAGTAGCCAAATTACCCACAACCCTACAACCCCTACATCACACAAACAAACCTGCAATATAAACATTACAATTCAACACAAACAAGTTACACAATAAAACCAAAGAAATATGTCTTTCTAAAACAACACAACATACACATAGCCATGATACAAAAAGTCTACCTACCCGATAACCATCCAGAACCAAAATTCTATGCCTATGACATCATCATCACTCTATAAACCCCCCAAAATCACACTCTACTAAACCTTATACACACAAGTCACTATCATTCACAAACCCCACCTTACAAACTACAATAGCATTAAACGACAACACCAAAAAAAAAAACAGTCCTTCACAATAATTATAAACAAAAATCGCACAATCTATTAAGCACCTACATTCAACATCACACCTCTCCACAATGCCTCAGGAATTACAAACCAAACCTCTCCGTAGTCTCCCACCTTTCAAACCTCATAATGGGATGCGACTTCAACGCTCACCATGGTACAACGCCCAACATGCAAACCAAAGAGGAATCCACATCATAGCCAACCTTGAAAATATTAACATCTTAAACAACACAAACAGTCACACTAGAAACCCACCTCAAATCAACCAAACATGCACATCACAAGACCTAAAACTGTTCACCAAATTTACATACATATCTCCACTGGTCAACACAAATCGATCTAAACTGAGACCAGCTACCCATCATCATAAAATACCAAAATGTCAACAAAAAACTACCCACTCAGAAAAACATACACAAACTAGAAAAAAATCAGACGACACAATTCACCAACAATATAGAAAACAACATACGTCTCCTAATAGCACTAACACATGAACACTCACCAAGCCATACAAAATTTCACTTCTCTAATTCAAAATGCAGCAAAAAAAAGCCATCTCCAGAGGATACATAAAAAAATACAACCCTACCCTAACACTCGAAATAAAACAACTAGTCAAACAGCGCAACTCGCTCAGAAAAATAACACCCACATCACTCCAAACGACAACACAGCTTAACGCCCTAAACACCCAAATCATGAACTTAACAAAAACACATTCTTGAAACAACTTCCAAACCTTCCTCACCAAGAACATCCAACACACGAAATAATACCAGAATGTGGAAAACAATAAATACACTGAAAAACTCAACCAACCAGCAAATACACACTCACGAATCCATTAAAAACCAAACTCACAAAAACCCACAATCCAACAAACAACACGTAAACACTCTCGTAACTCAATTCTCCAAAGAGAGTCTATAACCCACACATTCTCAAAACAGGAAAATCAAAGCCCTTAAGAAAACAAAACTAAACCACGACCCAACAATGGAAATAATCACAACTGACCTAGAAAACATAGCAAAGACACCTAAAACCCACCAGCAACTGGCCCAGACAACATCTCAAACAAATACCTCAAACACCTACGGAGCACAGCTTTAGCTCAATTAGCACAAATATATAACAGCTCCATCAGCCTAAACTTCCTTCCCCCTATCTAAAAAAAAGCTATCATTATACCCAAACTAAAATCAGGATAATATCCCTCAGACCCTTCATCATATCGCCCTATCTCTCTACTATCAACACTATGCAAACTACTAGAAAAATCATACTAAATAAAATAACTCCACACATCATCAAACACAAATTCCAACACGATTTTAAATAAAACCACTCAACTACAACCGCAATCATAAACATTATACAACCCACAATCAACGGGCTAAACTCGAAACCAACTCACAAAACAATAATCATAGCAACCAACATCAACAAAGCATTCGATACAGTACCCAAACATAACTTGATCAACAAAAAACATAATTCAACATCCCGACTAACCTAAAGAAATGGATTTCCAACTTCCTATCAAACTAACAATAAAAATCCAGAACAATAAACCTCAATAACGGAGTACCCCAAGGCGCAATACTGTCCTCACACTGTTCAACCTATTCACGACCGATCTCCTACAACCACAAACAGAACACACAACAACCTACGCGGATGGCATTATCATAGCCACTACACACCAGAACCTAAACATGGACACAAATCTAACACAACAATACATCATCCAACTTCAAACTTGGCTAACAGAAAGCAGAATGTCCACCTCACCAAAAAAAATCAATTCATTAGCCACCACCGACTGTTAACTTGGCGCTACTCACCCCCAAGTCTACCTAAACAACATACCCAATAATAAAACTCATAAAATCCACCGAGTAACACTTGACGCGCATCTCACTTTCACAAAACACACAGATAACATAATTTCATCTGCAAACAAGAAACTAAACATATTAAGAACCACCATCGCTGGCGCAGACTTCGAATACATAAACCAACATTCACCACCATAAACAAACACTCGCCCGACTCTACACTACGCTTCTCCAACTCACGCAGCTATGATAAAATACAAAGAACTCCAAACGACACAAATCAAAGCTTAAAGAATCATAACAGGATGAACAATCAGCAACACCGCACGAAGTAACCAAGATTCTACCCATAGGCACACAACTGGACATGATAGGAACGCAAGTCTTTTCCATAATCCAAAACACCCAGCAACCCATTAGCCACACTTGCCCCTCCTAACCCCATTAACCACAGACTCAAACAACCTCCTTATTCACACAGCTCTAATATAGCAAATTCCTGAACAAACATTCCAACTCCACCAGAACATCACAACATCACCATGCAAATCCACACGACACCTAGCAGAAAACCACTAAAACGCAGAACACCAAATAACTTTTAAACATACACCTACCAAAATCTAGCACTAGCAATCTCAACTCACACGAGCACCAGCCCATCACCTTGGCAAAGCTATGAGGCGCCATCACTCTAAATATAGCATCCTACAACACAGATTCACCTATAACCAAGCCACCACAAGCATCTGCAAAACTGTAACCAGTTCTAGGGACCTTTCCCACTTCTTTCCTCCATTTAACCAACTCTTAACACAGAAAGGAAATGGAAACATCATCCCTGGATGATTCTCTGAAGAGCCTGTAGGCGTTGCGTTACCTGAGCCCGGTGTGCCTACTCCATGATAGTGTAAGGGTTTTGGGAAGAAGAGGTAAAGTATATATATATATATATTATACTAATTATATATTTATATAAATTGTATTATATATATATATATATATTATATTATATCAATATATACTATATACTTATTTAATTGTTAATTGTCATTACCAATTAATTTTTTTATGTATAGTATTTTCAATTATATAATTATATATATATATATATATATATACTATATATACTATATATATATATATTTTATATAAATATATAATATATATATAATATATATAGTATATCCTTTTAGAGTAGTAGCGGATAACTCAATCCCCATCCCATATGCGATATCCGCCATCCGCAATCCGCATCCGCATAATTTTTTGCGGATAGCGGATAGTCTCTATGAATTATGAGAAACGTGTGTGCACTACCTTAATTATTCATATATAATATATATGTATATATATATTAGGTATAGTATAGTAATATATATAGTATATATATATATATAATTATTATTATATATATATGATATATATAGTAAGTATATATATTAGGTATAGGTTTATATAGTATATATATTAATGCAAATTGTGTCAAATGTGATCGGTTTGAATTGATGTTAGTGGAGCAGGGGTATGTGTTAGTCTTCTGGTATTTAAGTGTAGATGGATCGGGTTACGATAAGAATAGAGGTGGGTGCAGAATGGTTTAGAATGATGGAAGAATGAGATAGTTGAGGTTCGCTACCATTATATGAGGATGATTTGGTTCTTTGTGAGCGAATCTGAAGAGAGTTGGAAGAGTTGTAGAGAGATTTGCAGTGTTGTAAAAAGGAGTGGTTGAAAAAAACGTAGGAAAGAGTAGGTCGCATTGGTGATGGTGAGACATCCGCAGTGCAAGTTATGTTAGATGGTGAGCAGGTGAAAAAAGTCTGAGTTAAATATTTAGTATATGTTGGATAGAAGGGAACGGATGTGCAGAGTGTAGTAGGAAAGTTTGCGAATGGGAAGGTGGCTGTGCAATTAAATCGTTGGGAATGTAAAAGGAATAAGCTGGTGCGCTAGAGTCTATGCGATGAGGGTATTTGACCTGTTATTGATATAGTAGGTGATGACTATGTTCCTGGAATAGAAGTATAGTCGTAAGCATATGTTCAATTGACAATCTTACAGTGGTGCTAGGTGTGAGAAGAATTAGACGATGAACTTTAGAGAGTTGTGGTGTGCAGAACAGGGCTCAGTAACGAGAGAATAAATGAAAGTAGTTGAGATGGTTTGGTCATGGAAAGGATGAATAGTAGTCGGTTGGTTAAGTGGATGCATAGTGTTGTTGGGAACCGACCGCTGGGAGACCGAAGAAAAAAAGGATTGATCAGATAAATAAATGGAGGAGAGAAATGTGAGATTTGCAGAGGCGAGAAGAAAGGTGACATGATAGAGAGTGAATGGCGGGGTTTTGGTGAGGGGGTATGTTGTGCTCACCTGGGCCAGGAGGATGACCCTACACTTGGACGATTTCCAATAGTGAACCGTCGCCGTTCGTGAACCTCTGTGTGGATTTCACACTGCAACAGTTCTTACTAATAATGGTACAGAGGGGGGTAAGGCGGGCTTTCTTTTCGACTTTTGTTATTCTTCTACTGCTTTTACTTTTCGACGCATTTACGCACCTTACTCCAGTCTTGAAAAAAAAAGTAGATGAAGAAGAAGAAGATATATATTAAAAGCAAGGACTTTCAAGTATGACAGAAGCACTCATGCGAGAAAATAATAGATTTCAACCTCTGTAAAACGATGACGCATGTTAACATAGCAAACTTTCTGAATCTAGTACAAAACATTATTTCTATGACCCACGTGTTTTGAGAGGTTTAAAATTTAAGATTAGGATTAATACTTTCGTTAAATGCTAAAGGCAGAAATATCATCAGCCAATAAAAAAGCAAAAGATCACGCAAATAGACACGCAATTAACATCTTTACGATATCATTGCTGAATCCATTGAACGTTCTTTATTGCTTCTAGCATCGATGAGAGCTTTGATTCTTCAGAGTGTCAAAAAACTTCTATCATGATCAGAAATATCAAAACAGAAAAGCTTTCAAATCAATAAAAATCCACTGGTCATGCTGGAATTGATAATTTGAAAAATTTTCCGACATCTTGCAGAAGTTTTCCACATCTTGCATGCCCTTCAACAAGTGTAGCGAGTGAGCGTTTTTAATGTGCTGATTTTCATTTACGACCGAAAAAGGATAGAAAACCTCCCCTTAAAGGGCTTCCAAAGGTTTTTTTTAAGCATTATTTTGGAAAATATATAATCTGGTGGGGTTCAGAAAAGTTTGTGGATGCAAAGGAGTTGGTCCAAGCGTCCTGCACTCTGGTACCGGGGGATATATATAATATATATATATATATTAATATATATAAATATATAATATATATATATATTTTAGATATATTATATATAATAGATAAATATTATTATATATATATATATATAACTTATATATATATATTATATATTATATATATTATAATACAGGTATATGTATATACGAGTTTCCTGTGCTAAATCTCGTAAAACCTTAACTATCCGCATCCGCAATCCCGCAATTCCGCCGGATAGTGATCTTTAACTATCCGCATCGTGATAGTGAAAAATCACTCATCGCTACACTAATATATATTATATATATTAATAATATATATATATATATAATATTATATATTATATTGTATATATATATATATATATATATAAATATATTCATATATATATAATATATATATATATAATATTAATAGAAAAGAGACCTAGGAAACATAACAAAGACACTTAAATTCCAACTGACTTACCCAGACATACTCAAGCAACACCTCAAACACCTCAAACACCTCAAACATCCTCGTCACCTAGTAACATAGCTTTAACTCAATCTAGCACAAATAATATAACATTCGTAATCACTACATTCATTTCCCAATCTGAAAAGCAGTCATTATCCCAAAACTAAAACCAGGACAAGACCCCTCACCCTTCATCATATCTTCCCATCTCTCTATTATCAAAACTATGCAAACTATACGAGAGTCGAAATACAAACAACAATAATTCCCCGGTTTCATTATCAAACACAAATTCCAACAGTGTTTCAAACAGAACTATTCAACTACAACCGCACTGATAAACATCATTCAACCCACATTAACGGGCTTAAATCAAACTCACGCAAGAAAACAATAATATAGCAATCGCCACTCAACAAAGATCATATCGATACAGTACCTAACCAAATTTATCCAAAATAAGAAATATCTGCCACTGCCCACTACCTAAAGAATGGATTTCCAATTTCTATCAGGAAGAAACAGCACAATACAAACAAACAATATAAAATCCAGAACCTAACATCAACGCATAGGCGCAATACTGCTCCCCACACTTTCAACCTATTCACGACTATCTCCCACAACCATCAAACAGAACAACACAACGGAGCAGGATGACTTATTTAGCCACCACACACCAAACTAAACTTGCCACAAAGCTTGACACAACATACATCAACCAACCTCAAATATGGCTAACAGGAAACAAAGTCCTCTTTACCAAAACAAATTCATCACTTACTTTAATCACCACGCGACCACCAACTTGCACCACACACCCACAAGTTTACTTAAACATCATTGTCATACCCTTCAATCCTCAAATCACTTCTGAGTAACACTTGACTTCATCTCACGTAACAAACACACAGACAACATATTTCATTCTCTAAGCAAGAAACTAAACATAAGAACCATCGCTGGAACTAACTTCACAACAACTAAACCAGAATCATCCCCCCCATATCAACAAACATCACCGAATCTAAACTGCGCCTTTTCCCAACTTGGCACCACTTACTGACCACAAAACCAAGATAAAGAAACTACAAACGACACAACAAACACTAAGAATCATAACAGGATGCACATCAACAACACACAAGCAACCACACAAAGAAAATCAACACTACCATAGACACTACGAATGATATTCCCACAATTCTTTATCAAAACTTAAATACTATTCCAAATAATAATCATTTTATCTATTATTATATTATTATTTTATTTATTTAATATTATTATTAGTATTTATTATTATGATTATTATATAATGTATATTATTATATTATATTATTTTATATATTATTATTATTATTATCTATTAATTAGTATTATTTTAATTATTTTTATTTTTATTTTTATTATTATATTATATTATCATATTATTATTATCTATTATTTTTATTATTCATTATTATTAATTATTATTGATTATTATTTATTATTATTATTATTATTATTATTATTATTATTATTATTATTATTATTATTATTATTATTATTATTATTATTATTATTATTATTATTACTTATGTCTTTTTTTATTATTATTATATTATTATTATTATATATAAATTATTATATTATACCTTCCCTTTGAGATACTATACGTTAAATCTGAAAACGTTAATATTTATCCAGAACTGTTTGATGAGCCACATCCTGTTCTTCCTTTAATAAATCCCTTTTACGTTAAGATGCTTACGAGATCTTTTTCCTATATTTCAACCCAAGCCTAAGAACAAATGGGAATTTTAGTATAGTCTGTATCACTTAAGTAAATTCAGAGTGAAAAGTACGACTAAGGGAATTGCAAATATTGCAAATGTTGCAAAGCAGCATTTTGCAACATTGCAATATATGTACTCGCGCGTACGCATGAGCGTTAGTCCATGAACGTAACGTGATTGTTTATTTATATATATATTATATATATAATAATATATATATATATATATATATATATATATATATATATATATATATATATTTATATAATATAATATATTAAATATATATATATATATATAATATACTATATTATGTATAGTATAATATAGTATATAATATTATATTATATCTAATATATATATATATAATATATAATATATATATATATATATTATGACGTAGTCATCAAGTACGTGAGTTTTTATTTTACATAATACATACACATTGCAATCCCCACCCTCAGACCTTTTCCATATTTGTTGTCATGGTTACATCGCTACCCTACCCCCGTTCGTTTTACCTCTTCAATCGCCGACACACAACACGTTCGCGCCCCGCTTAGGATGGATCGCAGAGTTGCACCACACTGTCTTTCGCACGCCTTCCGCCTTGCGCCTCGGTTCGCTCCGTTTTTCGGCCGTGCTTTCGTCTCCGCTTTCAGCATGCTTGAATTTAGGTTGTCACGTCAGTTTTGCTGTCATCAGGAGGAGGGGGGTTTTTAACCCCTACTCCCCCTTTTCTCTGTTTACCCCCTCTCGCTCTCACGTAAGTTATGATAAGAGTAAAATTGGAAGAGGTAGAATACGAACCTCTTCCTTTTTGCGCCCTTCATTGCCTAAGCCAAGAGTCGGAGCTTTAAACTTAGGCGTTAAAGATTGCCTCTTATGGCCTACGAAACAAGTTATTTATATTGAAAAATTGGCTACTATTATATATATATTTACTATATATTATATATTATTATATATATAATTATTATATATATTATATATATATATTTATATATAATTATTATATAATATATATATATATATAATATATTACTATATATAGCTTATAATATATTATATATTATATTTATATTATTATTAATATATATATAATATTATATATAAATAATATAGTATATATATTATAATTATATATATATAATTATATATAATATATATTATTATATATATATATAATATATATATATATATATATATATATATAGATATAAAATAAATATTAATAAAATATATGATATATTATATATATTAATTATATATATTTTTTATATAAATTATATATATACATATATATATAATAAAGATGAATGAAATGGTCAGGACCTATTTTTGACTTCAGCTAATTAGCTCTCGGATCCAAGTCCGGTAAGGTTACCTTTCCTCGTGAATGTTCCTTAATTTTGGTCGATACGCCACAGCACCAAGGCCTTAGGCAGATATGAGAACCAGGAATTGATCCAAGCGCAAGAAAATAAAATATTTATGTTGTAAATATATATAATATATATATATATATATATATATATATATTATATAATATATAATATATAAAATATAATATATATATATATATATATTTATATATATATATAATATATATTATATATATATATATAATAAATTTTAGAATAATATATAATAATATATATTAATAATATATATATATTTATATATATATAATATATATATATATTATATATATAAATATTATTTAAATTTTTATTAATTTTTATTATATATATTATATATTATATATTATATATATATATATCTATTAATAATATTATTAAGATATATATAAATATATATATAAATATATATATAATATTATATATATATATATAGACAAGAACATATAATATTAGATTATATATAATATATATAATAATTGATTATAAAAAATAAACACTCGGGTACCCAGATATTATAATATATTATATTTAATATATATATATATTATATAATATATATATATATATATATATAATATATATATAGTATATAATATTAATATAATAGTATATATATAATATATAATATATTTATATATTTATATATAATATATATAAATAATAATAATATTATAATATTATATTAAATATATTATATAATATATATATATATATATATAATATATATATATATATATAATATATAAATATATATTATATATATATTTATACTAATATTATACTTTATATATAGTATATATATATAATATATATATATATTATATATTATCTATATATATAATAATAATATAACTATATATATATAATATTATATATATATATAAGATATATGATTTTATATAATATATATATATCTATATATATCATATATAAGATTACATATTATTATATAATATACTATATAGATTATATATATATATGATATTATATATATAATATTACTATATATATATATATAATATATATATTATATAATCATATATAAATTATACTATATTATATATAATACATATAGCAGCAGAATTTGAGATCCATCACGCGACCTTCAGTACTTAAAATCGTCACATCAATCAATACCGTCCATATATTTAAGATCTCTGTTATATCTATGCATGTTACTCTTTTTCTTCCAAATGCAAACTAATTCGACACGTACGTTCGTTACCTAAATGTTCGGGCAACTGCCAGGCGTACAATATCTTTTAAAAAAATAACGCCACGTCATTCCCTGCAATTTCCTATAACTTTCATAAGTCTTTTCATTTATGTTTGATGTTTATAAAGTTCATTTTATACATATCTTTACAGAAATGTATATGTAATTTAACTAATTTTTTTCAAAGTCGTTACATTTTCAGCACTCCATAAATATAATTAATTATTGTTTTCAGTACGGTATGATCTCGCGAACGAGTTTGGGGTGACTCGTTGCTGTTGTTATTCACATTATTTGTTTATAAATTAGTTATTATGTGTTTCTGTTTATTATGTGTTTCACGAAAATATCTATTGGTAATAGTTAAGTTTAACAGATTCTTAAAAAAATCGATTTTTAGAAACATCATCGATTTGTTGATTATACCTATAAAACCTTTGCAAAATTTAAAGAGAGCCACAGGCTTCCATATTACTATAATCATATATGTAGTATATATTATAATATTATATATATATATATTATTATATATATTATATATATATATATATATATATATTATATATAATATATATATATAGATATATATATCATATATTGATATATATATATATATATATAATTATATATAATCATATATATATATATATAATACAAGACACGAATTCAGCATGTGTTAGTCACAAATACACTATAAATTGTTTTCGGCAGCAATACAACAGAAAGCCTATGACGAATTAAGCAATGCTTAAACCGCTACTTGATACTTCTAACACGTTTTTCGAGAGAAAATAAAACTAACATTTTATTTAATAAATGAAAAGCAAACAATTGCATTTGCAATTAAAAGTATTAAAAAAACAAGTCCTAACTATTTATTTAAATCTATGTAAACTATGTCTAACTTATATATATATATATATATTATTATATATATATCATATTATATACTATATTAATTTATATATATTATAATATATAAATAATAATATACTATATTCATATATTAATATATATATATAGTATATATATATAAAATATATATAATATATAATTATATTATATATATATTATATCTATTTTATATATTAATATATATATAATATATATATAATATAATATATATATATATATATTATTATATATATATATTATTTATATAATATAATTATATAATATATATATATATACTATATAAAATATACAAAATTTACATCAAAAAGATGTCCTAAACTTACGTCGATGCAACGTTACCATGTAACGTTGCAGGGATGTCCTAAGGTAACGTACATACTACGTTCCATAGACGTCGCACCACGCCCACAGTGATATCGACTGTTACGTCGCTGAGAAGCTACAATTTCCACATCCAGGACCGTAATTATTATTCTAACGATGTTGCAATCGCCAAAGACGTACAGGACGTCGCTTTTACTTAGTGTTGCTATTAATGGTATATATACTTATATTACTATATATATATAAATATATATATATATATAATATATAGTTATTATATATTATATATATTATTATTTATTAATATATATTTATATTGACATAGTTATATATATATATATATATATATTAATATATATAATATATTAATTATATATAATATATTATATATTATATATACTATTATAATAATTATATATATTATAATATTATATATCTAATATATATAATATATATTTATTATATATTATAATATATACTGTCACCATTATATATATGACACTCGCGGTACCCAATAATATATATTAATATATATA
>JABUQX010122286.1:0-7500 GCA_015478945.1 Trachelipus rathkii | reverse complement strand
GTATGGATTTCTTTCATCATTTAATTTGGATTCATGGAGCAGAAACTCATTTTTGATTCCACTACTAATCCTCATCCGCTTTTCGAATTCTAAATGGTTCTGTGACCGCTCACTTTTATGTATGAAGAAATTTTTCAAATAAAGGACCTAAATTTCCAACAATTTCCCTCTTTCATTGTAATTCCTTTATGGTATGGATTCTTTCTCATGTTAAAGTTTAGATTATGGGCAAATTCATTTTTGAATTCACTACGAACTTTGATCCTTTTCGAGTTCTTACATGTCCTGTACCTCTCCCTTTATGTATGAAGAAATATTTTCAAATAAAGAACCTAAACTTCAAGCAAACTTCGTCTCAACATATGTCAAGCAATGTTCTCTCGTAACTAAACTAAAACTTTGAAAACTACGTGCGCATTGGCCAAAACATGATACGTGTAGAGAAACGTTCTTAATATGACCTATTCCTTGGAGTTTACGTGTTCGATCAATGTCGGGCCTATCTTAACTTGTGAACTAATGTCAATTGTTTCATATCAAGAGAGTTATTATGGTGGGAGTTAAACATTTTATTGCTACTTTTTTGCCTTTAAATGTTTGTATGTTTGTTTATATCTAACGGATATAACCAAATATGCTTCGTGTTTAAATGCACTTTTATTTTCTCTCTATATATAACATTATTGTATTTATATGTATTCAATTACTTTGTATATATGTTAGATCTTCGGATGTAACCAGTTATTTAGTTTATTGAATATTTCTTCAAATATTGCGGTAAAATAATTTTTGGTGAAATCTGTTTATAGTCTCACTTATGTTCTCGACCATAATTAAATATATTTGCATTTGAACAGTACTTTATAATTTTTATGTTATTTAGTTATTAGATTATTGTATAATATTATACATCACTTTCTACTTCCGTGTTTAGGGGAAATAATGTAGCACATCCATCTATAACTTTGTAAAGAATTTAATTTATGTTCTACTTATGCTAAGTTTTGCGCGAGCACGAATTTTTAGCATACAGGTTCGAAGTGAAACTGATTATATAAACCGGCTGTTGAATGCTCTTCGTCAGGATAAAAGTCAGATCAGATACAGAGTCAGATTCAGATTAACAAGAATCAAAAGGATAAATTCCACTCAAGATCTCTCCTCTAGAAATACTCCTGCAAGGAGGTAAATATTCAAGGAAAAGGCTGGACGTCGAATTTCTCATCCACCAATTTTTGCCGCTAAACGAAAGATCAGAAGGCAAGTTTCGAAAAACGACACTTTGAAAAAAGCCGCGACTCATGCAATTCGCCTTACACAGAGATATCTCAACAGAAGGACTTATTACTTTACTTTTATTGAATTAATTTACTTATGTAAATAAATACCTTCATTTCAAAATATGCGATTTTTAAAAATTTACATCCTCTTATATAGGGTGCTTGCTCTAAAAGAAGCCCACCAAATTTCGCAAGTAGCCTACCCTATATAATGGGTGAACCCGGAGAAGAACACCCAGACCTTCAATCAACGCCTTCTAAAACACACAAATGAAAGAAAAAGAAAAAACAATAATACAATACTAAATTCCCATCAGAACACCTCGAAAAAACATGACTCAAACAAGACGAACATTATCGATAGGACTTCGAATTTTCATTTCTAATAATTTTTGGATTATGGTGCTTCAGCTTTTCACAACTATCACCAGCTCAGGATTCATTCCCTGGACATAGCAACACTTCCTTTTACGGTATGATTTCTTTCATCATTTCAAGTTTGGATTATGGGGCAAGAAACTTACATTTTTTTGATTCCACTACGACTCTATTCCTTTATCAATTTCTAAATGTTCTGTGACCTGTCCACTTTTGTGTGATGAGAAATTTTTTTTGAAATAAAGACCTTAATTTCAAGCAACTTCGCCTCTTACATATGTAACTCCATTTACGGTATCGATTTCTTCATCTTTTCAAGTCTTGATTTATGAGCAGAAAATTCATTTTTGGATCACTACGAACTTGAATTCCTTTTCGAATTCTAAATGATTCTGTGACCGTCTCCCTTTTATGTTTGAAGAAATTTTTCAAATAAGAACCTAACTTCAAGCAACTTCGTCTCTAAATATTGTAAAGCAATGTTTCTCTCGTAACCAATTTGAAAACTACGGGGCAATTGGTCAAATCATGGATACATTAGAAAGGCCTTATACTGGACCTTTCCTTGGGTTCAACGGTTCGATCAATGTGGCCTATTTAACTTGTGAAATAATTCAATTGTTTTATCACATCAATAATTATTATGTATTAACATTGTTATTTTATGCAATTTAATGTTTGTATGTCTCTGTTTAGTATCCTACACGGAAATAACCAAAAATATGCATTGTGTTTAAATGCACCATTTATTTTCTGTATATATAACATATATTGATTTTGTATTCAAATATTGTATATATGTTTAGATCTTGTCGGGATGTAACCCAGTTATGTCGTTATTTGAAGACTACCTATTTTTTTTTTCTTGCCACCCTTTTTGCAAATGTTTATTATGATCTACTCTATGTCTTCGGACTAATGAAATAATGTTGCATATTGAAAGCGATAACTATTATTTAGTTCTATATTCTATGTATCATTATTTATACATACTTTCTCACTCGGTTAGGCGCGAGGAAGTAATGTACACCTCCATTAACTTCGTGTAAAAAATTTTACAATATTATGTTCGTACATTATGCTAATTTGCGCGAGCAAATATTGTTGGTTATTAAAGTCAATGAAAATTATATAAACCTCGTACTTATGATACACTCGAGAGTAATTAAATTCCATAGTCGTATTTTCAACTATAACAATATTATAACAAAGACCATTTTCTGCCTTTATCTCATTTTTTTTTTTGTTGATTTTCCAATATTACAATTTTTTATTTTATTACAAAAATAAAAAAGAATAATTAAAATATGAATGAACTTGAGCATATATAAAGATATTTCAAATAAATTAACAAATTATCTCTCATTAGACTATGGTGTAAAACATCTTTATTTTTAAACAATAAAATTTAAAAAATAAATCAATTATTCTATAATTATTATTATTATATAGTATTATATTTATTATTATCTATCTATTATTTTATTATATTAATCTTATATTATTTTAAAGTAATTCATCAATTGTTACCTTTGCACAGCGATGGAAAAATCCTATGAGAAACACCTTTTGTCTATCTCACTAGGTCTAATCTTTTACCTGTTATTTATCCTTAATGAAAGCCATAATAAAAATGGGAAAAGAAAAACAGTATACAATTTTGTAACTATACTATATTATAAATATATTAATATATAAATATAGAATTTATATACTATATCATGTTTCACTTCTCTAATAAAACTTCTATCTCTAATATAATTTTCGCGCCTCTACAACATTACTTAAGGAGCTATTTCATTAGCTTTTACTTAAGCATGTTCAGGCCAAAACAACACGCTTTTTTTTGGATCAACCCGTTTTAAAAGATCGTTTTCTCAAAACCCTCTATAACCCCTTCTACTATCTCTCTAAAACACCCTAAAAGTTCTCCCTCTATTCCCCACATTCTCTCGTCTTCTCATCCCTCCTTGAAGTGAAGATCTAAAATGATTTTTGGAATGAATCCAAATTTAAATCCATTCTGGAATATTCCGGTGGATTGTTGAATGGATTTTAGATGGATTCCCAGATTGAGAAGCTATGATATTCAAGACTATTAACACACATGGCGCCATTTTTGATCCAAGAACTCAACAAAGTGCCATTTCAGGCCATAAAAAAGATATTAAGAGAAAAGTTAGTTAAACACAAAATGTTGAAATGCAGAAGCTTGAGAAGTGGATTATGAAGCAAGAATTTGTTTTCGAATTATGAATTTTAAATATCAATAAACTTAGTTTCTTGATTTCAAATAACTATTGTGAAATACTTTTTAATACCCAATAATGACTCATGCTTCAGAAAATTAATTCATAAGGGATTTTATTCCATGTTAGCGATATTAGCATAATTCAAAAATAAATGCAGAAAGGATATTAGTCATGGAGAAAGGATATTAGTTCACAAAGTTACGATATTCAGAAGAATAATTACACCTTCTTGGAAAGACGATTGTCACATGGATAGTGGTGGCATCGGAGTTGGGGTATTAATATTGCCTAATTTAATGGAGGTGACCAAGGGTTCAATTTCATTTGATTCTGTGAGTTCTTTAACTGGTGTTCCTCTATTTGGAAGGCTTTAAATGCAGTATATTATCTTTAATGCCATATCTTGGGTCTCCTGATTAATTCTTTCAAACATTTCTTACACAATGCTGTCTATAAGACCAGTCAAATAAATAGATCACTCATATGACAATGAATAAAGTACAACTAGTAAGTTCCTCCACCATATATGATATAGGTTTAACTTGGAGAAAAGATATGAGTTTACATGGGGGATGTATTTATATAATACTGTCCAGTCTCTTATTCCACTGAACTTCTTCATTATTTGAAATTTTGGGAACAATGCTGAAGGATATATGTTGGTAACAGCAACATGAGTTTGAAAAAATTAAACAGAAAACATTTATCAGATTGAGCAATTAATGAGAGTTAATGAATATTCTTCTCTAAATGAATGGGATTTTTAAATTGATAAATTAGCAGAAGGTAGTACAACCTGAGAATATTAAAAATAAAATTATTTACTCATTTCTTATTTACAGAATGGGGTCTTTCGCAGGATATGGAAGCATCTATATTTTTCTTAGCAAAGATATAATAGTTTAAAATTGTCCTAGGTTACTGTAAGTTTCTTTACTGATTTAAAAAATATTATAGACATGACGAGAAATATATATAGTTAAGGCAGAAGCGAGCAAGCATGTTGTTTCAATCAATGAATGTTAAAAGGTTGTGAGTGAGGCAAACTGCTGTTATTCCCTATATTGCGACAATAGTCGCGTACACGAATTTCGCAAGTAAGTATATTTCCTTTGACCACAATTTAACGAAAAGTAAACTTTTCGGTGTATTGTACTATCATTATTCGAAACGGATATGTTTTCATTAAATGGACTGAATGTGGAATGGGAATTAACTTGTATGGAATAAATTCTCATTGAATTGAATGGAATTTAAGTAATTACTCATACGGATTATGTAGTTTGATTCTTATAGTCCTGAGTATGCAAAAATGAATGATACGATTGTTGTTCTAATGGTTAATGATAGGATGTAATTTAAGTTGTGTCATTTCTAGTAATATATGGTAACAAAAGCGAGGCGTGATAAAGTTGGCTTATATTTGTTTTTAGCATATGTATTGACATGATAACAATTGATGATCATATGTAATACTGTTACTGAAGTTCAACGTAATGTAAGCTTAATGATTGTATACCTAGTTGAGTTAAGATTGTTGTTGCGTGCTACGTATCTGTTTGAAATTCATATAAAGTTTTTAGATAGGTTAATTTGAAATCTGATAAGTGTTCGGTATTTGACTTTAATTTTCTTTAAGTTCCATTAACTTGATAAATTTGACAAGTCTCGCAAAGTTATCCTAACTATATTTATCTTTTCTTAAAACTTATTTGTTGATCAGTAAGCGGTGACAAATAAAATATTTAAATAATCTCCCCCAATTCGAACAAGCAGCTCTTGTACTATCTAGTTTGGGCAGTGAACCATCGTAAGCTTTTAATTTCAGCTAATTTAATGGATATTATTTTAGTTCTAATTTATGAGTTGAATTCCCATTTATGTCTATTGATTCAGGTCATATTATTACTAAAATTATCATTAAACGCAGGCAAAATTTAATCCTTTTTAAAGTATCTATCACATTTTCTAGTGTCTATAAAATAGTAGTATTTAATTTCTGATGGGATTCTAAAAGATACAACTCAAGTCAAATATCCTTCTATAAAAATTTACTTTTCAACGTGAGTGAACAAACAAAATGATTACCTGGCAGTACTTCTTGCTTTCTTCCATTACATGTTAGTGGAGCGGATTAAGACTGCATCGTAAAAGAAGTAATGCAAATGCTGGATGTAAATTTTCATTTTAGTCTAAATGAATTCATTCCTCGAATATTATGAAACCAGATGAAAAGATATCTACGAAATAGCAAATAATCTCCCAATGTATTAAATTCCTATTTTTTTAAAGTTACCTCTAATGGTTAATACTAGAAATTACCCGATTAATTTTAAATTTTACAAATTTATTTTTTTTGATATGTTTCTGATAATAAATTTAATAATTGAAATCAAAATTTAATGAACAGAGAAACATGTATACGAACCCAAGCAAAATAGTTTTTCAACTGTTGACTAAAGACAAGCCATGTTAAAAGTTTACTGATTATAATTAAATGAAAATTAAAATTAAAAAAGCTTTAAGTAAAACTTAAAAATTTGTAGCATTCTGATTATTATGAAATTAAAAATTTAAAAACATAAAAGTTTATATCGCATGAGGCTAATAATATTAAGAAACATGATTATAGAAAGGCTATTCTGAATTTAAAACTCAAAATTAAAATAAAAGCAAGTAATTATATCAGCTTAAGGCAATCTTAATTAACATAAAATTCCTTAATATTAAATAAAAGCAAGCTGATATATATTTTTTTTTCTAACTATTTTAAAACGAATTTTTTCGATTGTTTTTTTGTTTTTTTCTTTTAAAATAAAAAATAATAATAAAAAATTACTAATAAAAAATAAACAATAAATAAAAATTTTCTATTTTTTTATGTTTTTGTCTTCAAAAGAAGATATGCCCTGCGGCAAAAAAAACTTATCGATTCTAACAGGACATAAAAACAATATGAAACTTATACTAAAAGATTAAATAGAAAGGGTCTAAATGGTTGTTTTTATTGTAATAGAACATATAAAAAATTAACCTAAAGTTACCATGACATGGGGATTTTATTTGTGTTCATATAAATAAAATAAAATAAAATAAAATTTTATTTACAATTATTTTATTTACAATACAGATTTTCTAAGGAGGTAATTAGAATAGTCTATTTCCTCTTCTAGTCATCTCTAATGGCAAAAACACAACTGGAGGTCTCTGTAATTCTGTTTCAGATGATTCCTTTGTTGCTTCTTCCGTTCTTGGTGAGAGATTGAAGAGATTCATGCTCTCTTTTCCTTGTTTGGCTTCTTGTAAGTTCCACATCCCTCGACCTCTGAATTGCTGGTGAGGTCTATACACGGATCTTCTTTCCTATCATCTCTTGTGCCTTCAGATGTTGATAAGTCCATAATTCTTACTGGACGTTTACCCATCTTGACGTGTTTCCAGCGAACTTTGGCACCATTATCCTACATTCCTCATGCAAGTGTTACCAAAGCATCCTCTTGTACTTCTGCAAAAAGTATTTTTCATGTCAAATGTTAAATTATGAATCCTCTTGTTATTGGTGATAGAGACGGTCTTATCCTATCTCTCTT
>JABUQX010122285.1:10000-14298 GCA_015478945.1 Trachelipus rathkii | reverse complement strand
ATAAGTGATTTAATACATCTCTCCTTAGAACATAGTTTTTTCAATTTCAAAATTCCTTTTTTCTACAAAAAAAAAAACGGACTCAGCATGGGTTCCCCTCTATCCCCTACACTTAGCAATATATATATGGAACTCACAGAATACCACATTCCTCCCTTTCCGCTTTGAACTCCAAACTCAAACTGGCACCGCTATGTCGATGACATCTTCGTATCCCTACCTCACAACATTGACCCTACCAACATATTACAACACATTAACAATATACATCCTTCCATACAATATACACTAGAATATCCTCAAAACTCCACACTTCCGTTCTTAGACACACTCATCTCCTGGCATAACTCTTTCCATCTCAGTTTTTCTGTATATCGCAAACCTACTTCCAATCCCTCTTATATTCACTGGTACTCATCCCATTCCACCTCCATAAAAATAGCCACCCTCACAGCCCTATACATCAGAGCACTCAGAATCTGCTCTCCTATCAATCTTAACCAAGAAAATAATCTCATCCGTAATACATTTACAAAACTACAATATCCCATTTACATCATAAACAAAGCTTACAGAAAGGCAAGATCAAAATATTATAGCAATAACACCATTCCCCCCCCCACATGCAACCCTCAAAACACCTCCTACCTCCCCATCCCCATAAAAAACACTCAATATCTTAAAAAATATATACCCCAAAACATCACGCTCACTTCCACCAATGCCCTCCCCTTAAAAAAAACTTTTTCATCCACCAAAACCACCCCTGAACCTCTACAATGTATATACACAATACCCTGCAACCACTGCCCAAAAACATACATTGGCGAAACAAATAACTTTACCAGAAGAAAAAACCAACATTCAGAAGATCTACAAAAAGATAATCAAAATTCATCACTCACCACACACAGGTCACAATTCAACCACTCAATCAATAGTAATTCCATGCAAAATTTAATCAACATCCCCAAAAGTTTTTTTCGTAAATTTTATATATATGGTATACATAACCAACAATTACAACAATATGACAGGAGAACATAAACTAGATTACTCACAACACAAACTCTTAAAATTTAACACCCCAACCATCAAAAAGATCGAACAATTATACTATGAAAGCATCCTCAAATTACAACCCTTTAATCATAATTTCACTTATCTTTTCTCTCTTTGCATCATAAGTTGAATCAATAGATCAGTGGTTAAGTTGTTAATGATAGCTGTTTATTTGTCTGGTTGTTATGTGATAAGTATGTTATATTCGCAGTTTAGCTTTACAGAGGATAACACTTTACTTTGTTTGTATTTATCCTTCAGGTATTATGGTACTTTGTTAAGATTATGGTGAACTTTTTGTTGAATATTACCATGTTAATGTAAAATTAACATTGATATGTTAGAGATATGCTTAACAAAGCGTGACTAGGTTACGTTTTTGTATGTTATGTTAGTTACTTCAATGTTGGTAAGTGTGGAACTTTGTTAATGTTAACAGTTTATTCATGTGTAAGTTGTGTTGTTAGGTTTGTTGTTGTACATTATATTCTTAGTTCATGTTACGCTATGTTAGCTTTATTGATGTGAAAACTTTGTTACGTTAGCATTATATTCATTTACCGATATGATAATTAGCCAATGCTGTGAATAAATTTTTAGTTAAATATAAGTTTACGTTGTTATTTTTCTTAGAGATATGCTTGACCAAAGTGTGAATAAGTTTACGTTTTTGTATGTTATGTTTAGTTACTTTTACTGTTGTTTAAGTGAAAAACATATGTTTAAGTTAAAGTTTATTCATGTTTAAGGCGTGTCAGGGTTGTCGTTGTGTATTATATTCATAGTTCAGTTGATGCTAAGCTTTATTTAATGTGAAAAACTTTGTTACGGTAGCATATATTCGTTGATCAGTGTATAAAGGAATGTTTTTATGTTATGTTTTATCCAAAATGATAACTCGAAATGTGCGACTTGGAATCCAATAGATCAATAGGATCATGATGATGTAGGGCAGTGTGGTAATGGCCGGTTTGATTTACTGATTTATGATTTAGTATGTAAACATGATAATTTTTAGTAAAAATATACCTTGAATCAATAGATCAATAGATCAATAGATTCATAGATCAAGGATGGACAGGGTGGTAGGCCAGTTTGATTTTACTGAATTACTGCTTTAAGGTATGTAAAACATGATAATTTTAGTAAAAAATATGACCTGAATCAATAGATCTATAGACAATAGATCAATAGATCATGGATGATTTGGGCAGTGTGGTATGGCCAGTTTATTTACCGGATTTACGGCTTTAGGGTATGTAAAACATGATAATTTTAGTAAAAAATATAACCTGAATCAATAGATCAATAGATCATGGTTGGACAGGAGTGTAGGTTGGGTGGTTTGATTTACTGATTTATTGATTTAGGGTATATAAAACATGAATTTTACTAAAAAATATGACTCGAATCAATAGATCAATAAATCAATAGATCAATAGATCAATAGATCACTGAAGGCTGAGGAGGGTAGTTTTGATTTACTGCTTTAGGGTATGTAAAAACGTAAATTTGTAAGTTATAAACATAAAAAGAATAAGAATTTTTATTTATTTATTTATTTAATTATTT
This sequence comes from Trachelipus rathkii, assembly GCA_015478945.1. NCBI lineage: Eukaryota > Metazoa > Arthropoda > Malacostraca > Isopoda > Trachelipodidae > Trachelipus > Trachelipus rathkii. The sequence goes on along the minus strand of JABUQX010122285.1, from coordinate 11,664 downwards.
ATTTATTTATTTATTTTTTTCTTTAAATATTTGTTGAAACGTATCCCACATTACATTTGCATTTCCATATATAAAGCACCAACATTGTTGTTATATGAACGTTTATTAACTCGGCTCCAGCACCGGAGCCGGTACTGACTCCGACTCCTCCTGTCTCTGAATCCTTCTCAGACTCCTCCTTCCTCATTCTTCTTATTTCCTCCTTTCTTCCTTTCCTTCTTTTCTTCTTCTCTTCTTCTTCTGTTTTGCATTCCATGCATTTCTTCTTTTTTCATGCAAGGACCCCCCTCCGGGGGGTCTCTGGACTCCCGAAGCCGAATCCAACTCCAACTCCGTCTCCGACTCCGAATCCGGATCCTTTCTCCAAGTTTCAGTCTTCTACGATTATTTTATATTAGGGGGCAGCGTCCCCCCTTACGGGGGGACGCAGGGGTACGTAATCTCGTCTTCCGACGAGCATTACGTCATCATTATTAGCTCACATTCCAAATTTTAGCCCGATTACGTTAAGTCCTACAGGTTTTCACCACGTATTTGACCTTGACCGCTAAGGGGGCAACACCCACTTAGGGGTGACTAGGCGTCACCAAAAATTCGCAAGTGATCCACCTGTTTGAATTGGGTTATCGTTAAACCTAATCTTCGCTCGAGATGGGACCGGCAAAAGGCGTAAGCGACATATTTCACCTTCGCTCTCGGGGGGAGGTACCCCCTATATACATCCTAGAGATTTGAAATTTCGCGTGTGATCAGTTTATCACATACAATAACCATATACCAAGTTTAAAGGCGATAGCTCTATTCCTTCCTAGCGAAAAGGGTGTAGGCGCTGAGACTGTCCTATTACTTACTATATATATATATATATAATATATATAATATATATTATAGTATATATATATTATATGTATATATATATATATAATATATATATATATATATATATATATATAGTATAATATTATATATATAATAATATATATATATATATATATTATATTATTATATATATATATATAATATATATTAGGTAAAATTTACTTTCGGCAACACTAATTTTTTTTAGAGGTTCATTTTCGATATTTGCTTGGTTCGATTAAATCGAAAAGTCGATACTTCGTTATATTGACACATTGTAAGCGATATTTGGTAATTAGATATATATATATATATAATATATATATATATATATATATATATAATATATATATATATATATATATATATATATATATATATATAATATTAATATATAATATTAATATTTAAAAGATTACAGCTACTTCTAAGGAACCTAACAAAAGTTAAGTAACCTAAATGGTAGATGGAAATTAGCCCTAGTCTTTATTGATTCCATTGCTTATGCCGTTATAATAAGCCCCAACCTTTATTGATTCACTGTGCCGGAAAAGTAGCCCTAAACCTTTACTGCATCCACTTGTGCCGTAAAAGTAGCCCTAATCTTTACTGATCCACTGTGCCGTAAAAGTATCCCTAACCTTTACTGTTACTAATCTGTGTCTACCTAACAAAACTTTATCCTAAACCTTAGGACTTTAATAGCCAACAAGTAGCCCTATCCTAATGAATTATGATTATATATATATATATATATATATATATAAATTATATATATATAATATATATATATATATATTATATAT
>JABUQX010122284.1:15000-32781 GCA_015478945.1 Trachelipus rathkii | reverse complement strand
ATGAGCGTGTATATAAGCGTACACGTGCAATTGTGTGTAGTAAGAGTGGACGGCTTGCGACCTAGCTTGGAGTGCTGTATGTTATAGTGAATTACGAGAGCTAAAGAGTGCAGGTATATAAGAAGCTGAGCGCTGGATATCTTTATTTTATCAAGTACCTGTATTTGATAAAACATCTTCTCTATATCTTCGGTGAAAAGCATATTCTCTTTTCTGACTAAAGGGGAGGTTTATTTTTATAAATTGGGAAAAAATATTAAAAGTCAGGAAACCTGTGGTAAACTATTTATTTAAAGAAATACCATTGTATGGCAAAGCTGCCTTACTACCCATTTTTTTTTTTTGTGGATGGATTACACTATGGTGTGTTAAATAGAATCTGTCATTGTTTAATAATTCATGTTTCGCAACTTTTTCTGCAAAATTAAAGTTTTTACATTTCTAATGTGTATCACTATACTGTAATACAAAATATTCTTTGGTCTTTCTTAAAAATTTACTTTTTATGAGAAAGTCTGCTAATGCTCTGATATTGTCCGAAGGAAATGCGATTTTCTTTTTTAAAATGGTTTTCATTCTTTCTTTCCAATTAAACTGATTTTGAAAACTATATTTTTCATATATTAAAAACACTCTAATTATATAAATTTTCACAGGTTGGCACAGAATCTTTTCAGAAAATTCTCTTGAGCAATATTTTTCAAGCAAATTATCATCTTTTGTTTGTATTTGGGTCTTAATGACAATCTTAGAACTATTGAAAAGCTGGTATACCATATGACCAACCTTTATTAACGTATCCAAATCAGTTTACTTAAACGTGCAAAGGGAGAGTTATAAATGATGACGCTCTACTACTTCGTATTGTTTTAACAATTACTCTGGTTCATCCTATTAATAATCCAATTTTGATTCTATGAAATTTGAAGGGCACATGATTCAAGTATTCTAATCATTTATATCTTTGATAGATGGATTTTCTTCCCTATTAAAGGGCCAATTTTCTATGCAGTATTAGTTTATTAACGGTGTTCAGACTTTCCTTATCTCAATATTATAGATGACTAGATATTTAAAATAATTATGTTTTTTATTTTTAATGTTGTCGCACTCATGGTAGTAATATCTATATCTTTCTGAGGTATATATGGAGGCCTAGTTCTGCAGCTAAATTTAAATCCATAAAGGCATGGCCTGAACGAATATGTATCCTAAGACGCCATGTAATGTCTTAATTGCACATTCTCTTTCTTTAATTATCATTTTTATAGCCGAGTTTTTATTACTTTTTATTACTGTACTTTTGGCGAGTTTGTTGTCCTTCTTTTGTTATATAAAATCTGATAACGTTTTTATATTTAATTTCTAAATTCCACAGTGAGTGCTGCTGGGTGAGTTCTTTGTTAAACTGGTACTATTTTTTCTCTATGCAGAATGTTAAATGTTGCTTATTACATTTTTCTACTTTTTCTGGTCTTTTACAGTTACTACTAAAATGTTTGACCTGATTCTCACTTCATGCATAATTTATTTAACTTTAAATGGCTTTTTGTCATTTCTTGGCTTTGTTTTTTAGAATTTTACATTTAAGTATACTATGATTGTCTTTTTTACAAAAAATTGCAAAACTGTGATTATTATTATTATTACTACTACTTTTACTACTACATATATTCCCTTTTATTGTCATAATATATGCCATTTATTATTATTTTTATCAATTATTATCAATTATTTCTATGGTTTATTATTATTTTCTTTTCTATAGAAATGACTTACCTTTTTCACTTTGTAAATTTGCTTGTTGGGTTTTGTAACCAATGCCTATAGTTCTCCCTAGAGTGATTTCTTTTAGCAACGGTGATTGTTTTTCTTTCTTCAGCAGGCTTGCTTTCAACAGTAAAAGGTTTACCTTTTTTTTTCATTCATAATACTTCATTATCACATTATATCTCCACTTATCACGTTGTTTGTAGTGAGGAGTTTTTTAACTATTCTATACAATAGCTACCAGTAGAAAAGAAGAAAGAAATGGGAGTATATTTTACCAATGTAATAAATTGCTAATAATGCCAAAGAAATATATCTTGCCATAGCAGCTCACTTATCTTCATTTCTTAATTTCATTCCAGTCTTGCTAAGCTTTTTTAGGTATGTATTGAGCAATACCTTGTTCATTCCATATTGTTCTCTAGTTTTTCAACTGCACTTTTATAACTTAATATTTTTCATCCAAATTGCATACAACGTTGTGAACTGATCATTTTCTGGCTTTACCTTCTGTAGTACTTAATAAAGTAAGAAAGCTTATTCATTGTTCATTCTCACATTTTCCTTCTAAATTAGTTTTTAAAAACTAGCATCAAATCTTTAGAATTTCAAGTTTGAGTCCTTTCCATTAAATATTGCAGGCTCACATGTTGGAGAGAGGAATTTATTAATAGCCTACTCACTTCTAAACTTTTGTTTTTTAAAATCTCTACTAATTAGGATTCCAAATTATTATTTCACCAACTTTTTTATTTATTGTTTCTGAAATTTGTATTTTTAATTTTTATTTTTTATGCAGAAGATAGCTCATACTGAAAATTGGACTTTCTAATTTTTGTTCAATTTCTATAAGATCTGCTCTACTATTTTTAGATGACTACTGGTTGGTATAAACCAAGCTTTCTAGTTCCCTGTTTTTTGCCAAGTATTGTTCATCGCTCCTTGTAATTGTTATTTTATCTATCTCAGTAACAAAGATTGGGCTGATTGCACTTTTGGAACTAGCTGACACTTGCTTTACTCACTTTAACTTGATACATTACTGAATTCACTGTCTTGTGGCAACTAATCCCTTGGCTCGATATTTTACTCATATATTTTGGAAATATCAACCTTTAACTCATATATATTGGCTTTAGTTTTTAATGTAAGCCACTGCTGTAATATTTTATCTGCCTCTACAGATTCTGTAATTAATTCACTACATGGACAGGTATTTTTTAAAACGGATTCTAACTTTGTTGCGTCTAATTGTTAATTCACGCGCTTGCGCATAATTCGGCGCCTTTAATGAAATGTTAATTTTAAAAGGTAACCCTTGATACTTTGTGAGTCTCAACTTGTTCAAGTTGTTTCAGTTTCAACTGATTTACCTATATTTTCCATATCGCTCATTTTTTTTTTTTTTATTATTATAAAAAGAAAAAAATATCAACAACTAAATAAGGAAAATCAAAATTATTAACTCATAAAGGGAAGGATGTTTATTTTTTAACACATTTATATATACAGATAAATTCTTATATTTTCTTATATAAAAGTTTACCTGTATATATTTTTTTTATTTTATTTATTATGTTTTATTTTGTTGCTTATTTATACTTATTGTCAATCGGATGATCGATCATTCCTCACATCTGAAGTGACAGCTTTGTGTTCTTCATCCAAGCTTCTAATTAGAAGAACTATGATAACATTCTTAGAGTGATAATACTCCATTCGATATATTCATTTATTTGGACATAGTAGAGTATTCCGAAACAGGTTCTGAAAAATATGAAAAATATAACAAACTATAAATATATAAAGCTAAAAAAGTAGCTAAAATGCTAAAAAAATAAACATTGATAATTAATAAAAATATCCATAAAAATGCATAGAAATTGTTATCCCTGTTAAAAAAATGTATTCATAAATTCTTTGTAAATAGATAAAAAATATTGATTTTGACTTTTTATTTATTTTTGGTCCTTTTTAGCTTTGTTTGAAAACTCATAGATGTTACTGTATTATATTAATTACAACATTCACACCAATCTAATATAATACCTATACCCATCACTATTACCTTGCTAATTACTGGATGTTTTTGGATTCAGAATGGCTATGAGATTGAGGGTGGTGCTTATATTACTTCAATTTGTTGACTTGCTCTTATAATAAAGTTTCTTGAAGATGGCTCTAAATAGCTGAAAAATTCCTTACTTAAATTTCTTCTTTTGAATCCTCAGCTTTTGTAGAGTTTTCCTTGATGTTCTAAATTTTCTTCTGGCTTCTTTATTCATTTATTAGATTGAAGAATTCAGTTGCTAGTTATTCCACCTTAATGGTTTCTTCTTTGTGAAATTAATAAGCTGCTGTGAATTAACGACTGTTACTAAGTGTTTCTTCATATGTCTTCCTAGTGTTGAATGAAGCTCAACTTCTGTAACTTTGCGCTTCTATTTCTCAATTTAACTTTGGCAAAGTTGGCAGTTTGTGGCTTCAATAGCCTGTTTGAGTTTCCTGCAATAGCTTATATTTGGTTGCAGTATCTCCTAATTATCAGGTTTTCTTATGTATTGGGCTTTTCTTTAGCTTTTATTCTAATTGCAGCCCTTAATCTTGCCTCACCTTGTATTCTGCATTGTCATCAATTTTTTCTTGTGTTGCATTACTCCATTTTTGTTTCTACCTTTCAATTTTTGGTCATTTTGGTAACCTGAGTGATGTTCAGCATAGTATGAAATATAATGAATTTTTCTTTAATTTTCCTTTTTATTTTTTATTGATTATATTATTTTTTCTTATATTTTAATAACAAATGAGAACAATAGTATAGTATAGATATATATATAATATCTATATTATATATATAATATATATATTATATATATAGTATATATATATATATATATATTAGTATATATATTATATATAGTATATATATATATATATATATATATATATATATAATATATAGTATATATAGTATATATATATAATAATATATTATATATATTATATATTATATATATAATATATTATATTATATATATATATTATATTATATATAGATATATGAGTGATATTATTGTATATTATTATATATAGTATATTTATATAAATTATAACTATTATACTATTATAATATATATATATATATATAATATATATTACTATATAATATTATATGTATATCATATATATATATAATATATTATTATATATATATATATATATATATATATATAGCATATACTATATATATATATAATATATATATATATATATTATATATATATATCTCGCATAAATTATGTACAGACATCTTTAAGAGGTGAATCCTCACTGAATAATTCCCATAAGAAGAAATACAGTCAAAACAAAGGGAAATACTACTTTTGAAAGGCCTTTAAAGCCAAATGGAGACTACATACAATTATGAGAATGATCTAGCGTCACATTTACCTCCCTCTATTAAGTAAGTTACCTGATGTGTCAAATTTCTTTATTTCATTCTCTTTTTTGAATGGAGACTTGAGAATGATTACAATTTATTTCTTGAGAGTCGATTATATAGTCCAATCTTCCGTTGCTTACATATCTACTCAGATAGTCGGCTATTACATTGTCCTTTCCATGGATGTGTTGGAGTAAAAACCTAAACCTCTGAAGATATAAGGCCCACCGCATAATTCTGGGACTCTCATATTTCTTTTTATTCATGGCGGTTAAAGGACGGTGATCAAACTGGAGTATGAACTCACGCCCATACAAATATGGTTCATACTTTTTGACCCAAGTCACAATAGCCAGACCTTCCTTCTCGATGACAGAATATCTCTGCTATGGCGGTGACAGTTTCTTGCTTCCATAAGCTACAGGATGTAGATTCCATCATCTTCTTGTAATATGACCTATCCTAGAGAAGTGTCAGAAGCGTCTACTTGCAATGTAAACACCTTCTCTAGTTGAGACATTCTTAAGATTGGTTTCGATGAAAGGGCTTTCTTCAGTTGGTCGAATGCTTCCTGGTGTTCTTTCTTCCATCGTATCTTTGTCGGTTCTCCCTTCTTTGTTAATTCTGTTAAAGGGGATGCTATCTCCGCATAGCCCTTCACAAAATCGCGGTGTAAGTATTTTCTCTACATTTTCATTATGTAGATCTTTTACCCAGTTCCCAATCTGGTGACCAAGGAACTCTACGCTCGATGATGCAAACTCACACTTTGATGGGCGGATAGTGTATCCTTCCTCTTGAAATCTTCTTAAAATAGTCGATTCCAGGTCGGGGAATGGATGATGATATCGTCGATATAAAAATTGACATCGTGAATTTCGTCCAGTATTCTTCTCATGGCTCTCACCAGAGTTGTACCGACATTTACCATACCAAATGGTAACTTTGCATAGTCATAATGTCCGTCTTGAGTGGAGAATCCCGTTTTATAGGCAACTTCACTCCTTATAGGGATTTGCCAACACCCTTTCGAAAGGTCAAGTTTGTAGTAGTATCTGTTGGCTGGAAATTTAGTGAACAAAGTCTGCGTTGTCATTAATTGTTTCAATCATATACTTTCTCCCTTCCCTCTTTCTCTCATAAGTATTTTCTCTTGCGTTTTGTTCCATCACTCTTCTTAATTGCCATTAGTTGCCACAGGCGTTGCATAAGGTGAGGTAGACTTTACAATGACTCCCATCTTAAGCATTTTATCAATTTCCTTTTTTAACTCTGTTCTGTTGGTGTAGGGCAAAACATAGGGCTTAATTCTGATTGGGTTATCGTCGGTCAGATCTATCACATGCTGATCTTGACGTGCTGTTCCAGGTATATCTGTGAATATATCATTATGAGGCTCCAAAACATTCATAAGCTCTGTCTTCATCTCTTCTACATTTGAATCGCAAAACTTTCATTTCTTTTGATGGTGGAGTCCATAGTAGGCACAGATATATCCTCTTCATTCTCATCTTCACGGAGGATGGCCGAAGCTCCAACTTCTTGATCTTCATTTCCTACTTCAATGCATTCATCTTTCCTGGAGATGTATTTCTTCAACAAATTTATGTGATATGTTTTTCACCACATCTCCGACTTTTATCTTGTAGTTATCTTTACCATATGGAGCAATCACTTTATAGAGTCCGCCCCATCTCATCAGCATCTTGTTATGAGATGTAGGTATAAGAACTAAAGCGAACTATCCTACTTTTAAGGTTCTATTTCTGGACCTTTTATCATAACATCTTTTCTGCTTGAGTTGAGCACGTGCTAAGTTCTCCCGTGCTATTCGTAGAGTCTCATTCAAGCGTTCCTGTAGATCAAACACATACTTCAATGTGGTCTTCGCTTGTTCAGGATCTATGTCTCCTGACCACAATTCTTGTAGAATATGCATAGGTCCTCCTACTGATCTTCCATATAGTAGTTCAAATGGTGAAAATCCTGTTGATTCCTGGGTGCTTCTCTATAAGCGAACAAAAGTGGCTCAATGAATTTATTCCACTTTCGCACCTGCTCACAACAAATTCTCTGTAGCATAGTTTTAAAAGTTCCATTAAATCTTTCTGTAACTCCTTGAGTCATAGGATGGAAAACACTAGAATGTATCTGCCGGATGTTTAACATCTTTGCTACATTCTTCATTAGCAGTGAAGTGAATTGGGCTCCATTATCTGAGAGAATTTCTTTGAGAACACCCAACCGCATAAAAATGCTCATTAGACTTTCAGCTATTTTCTAAGCTGATATGCTTTTAAGTGGTCTTGCTTCAGGGTACCTGGTCGCGCTGTCAACAAAGGTTAAAACATACTGATGTCCTTCAGAAGATGGAGGAATTATGGGTCCAATCAGATCAATGACGACCCTCTGGAATGGTTCTTCGATAATGGGCATCAAGCACAATGGTACTCGGGGTACTATATTCTTTGGGCACGTCCGTTGATAAATGTCGTACGAGTAGCAAAAGCGGGTAACATCTTGACATAAGTTTGGCCAATAGAGGTGGTGTAAAAGTTTGTTTTGCGTTTTCTTCACACCCTGATGTCCCCAAAAACTTCAACGTGAATAATACTTAAAACTTGGTTCGGTACTCTTTCGGTACTATCAAAACATTACTTTCAAAGTTATTTCAATGATCCTTTTATACAATAACCTATTTATAACTAGGTATTTCCTTTCTTCTTTTTCTACGGAGTTTCACAATCTTTTTAGAGTAGGATTACTTTGCTGCTTTGCAGCAAACTCTTCTCTATCTTTTATAAGATTTTCTAATTTATCATTTTCCTGGCCCGACAATGCTTCACCCGGAGCAGCAATGCTCGGGTTTTCATCACATGTGTGATCTTTCGATAAATCAACAGTATTTTCTTCGAATGAGTATTCGCCGGCCCTCTTTTCGTTTATACAATGGGTACTTAAACTGTGATCTTCTGCAGGAGGTTCTTCAGTGGTGCTACTATCCATTTGTGGCTCCCTCTTCTCTTCTAATGTCTCGACTGTGTAATGATCATGATCAGGGCTCTTTTTATGAGTGACCAGCGTTGCGATGTCGCTCCCTACGCTATCTGGCGTAATATCTTCTGCCTTAGCGATGTTCTGAGATTCTAACTCTTCGTGAGTCTGATTTGCTCGCTTTGCGCAGAGACTAATGTTCTTAGACTTATCCCATTTGACATCAGCCTGATCAGGAGGTAATACTCCCTCTATATTGCCTAGAATCAGACATACACCACGTCCGGCATTATTACTGCTTTAGTTCTTCCGGTGTAATATGGTGCATATAGTTCCACATTTGCTAGCGAAACACACTTTAAGGTGTTGTCTAGTAGCCTCATATTAGTATATTCTCCTGTGTAAAGTTCCTTCGGAACAAACTTCTCCCTGAGTACTGTTCCGTTACAACCAGTGTCTCTAAGACATCGGATATAATATCCATTGGCATATCCGTTTACCAAAGGTAAATGATGGGGATTATCATCAGCATTGTCCATAGAACAAACCTCTATTATCTTAGCAACATCTTATTTTGAAGATACATCATCAGGGATGTCCCTTTTCTCAGTAATATCAACGGCAGCAACAGTAGTACCAGGGTCGGAATTCTGATGCCGATAAGGAGTATTGAAACTTCTGCCACTGTAGTTCTGGAGTGATACTTGACAATTCTTAACAATATATCCGGGTTTGTTACATCCGTAACAAACAACTGTCTCTTGATTCAGTTTGAGTTCTAACTGAATCCTTTTCAAATTGTTGCCCTGTGCAACTTTAGCTGACTCATTCGAATTATTACTGGCGTTGGTATTACTTGGTGCTGGCTTGTTATGATATCTATTTCTTGTATATAATTCGTTATTTCTTTTATTTTTGAGGTTATCATTTCCGTGACTAATTCTGTTTCAAATTCAACCTGTGTGCATGTAAATCATTTTCAGAATTTGTTTTGATCTTTTCCATATTACGTTCTTTTAGAAAAATTGCAATTTCTTTAACAATCGTTGACTTTGTCTATAGCAAAATATTTTAACAGTTCATCTACGCTCTCCTCGACTTCAGTAGCCGACATCTACTTTTTGATTGCATCAAGAATTTTCTTCATGTATGTTGCTGGATTATCGTCATTCTGAGGGGTAATTGATTTAAATTTCGACCTTTAGCCATTTTCCGTCAGGTCATAACGCACTAACAGAGCTTTCTTCAAAACATCAAACTTAGAAGAGTCTTCCAGAGGTAATTCATTATATACGCTGACTGCTTTGCCAGTTAACAGCGATCCCAATAAATAGCGTACCACTCCTTCGGTATTTCATTAGCTACTGCCTGCTTTTCAAAAAATATCAAATACTCCTCTATGTTATTTACTTTTTCATCAAATGGTGGTAACTTCAATTTTGGAAGCTTGTTGTAGGTATTCCCGGTACTTGTAGGAGGAGGTTGTAAAGCTGTGATTGAAGCTTCATGCTGACGCTGCTTTTATCCATCATCTATCCGCATCCGTAGCATGCGTTCCTCATGTTCTCTTGCATACTTCTCAGCGGTGACTCTGCGTTCTTCTGCTGCAATTTTTCGTTCATACACTTCTTTCGCTGCTGTAAGTTTACTTTCTTCTAGCACTTTTGCTGCTATAAGTTTACGTTCATCTGCTTCTTTCGCTGCTAAAAGTTTACGTTCATCTGCTTCTTTCGCTGCTAAAAGTTTACGTTCTTCTATTGCGAGTTTACGTTCTTTTAACTCTTTTGCGATTTTGCTTTTTTCTAGTTCTGCAGCAAATTTGCGTTCTTCTCGTTCTGCAGCAAGTTTGCGTTCTTCAGCATCTTTTGCTGTCTCACGCTTTTTTAATCTCTCTTCTCTACAAAAATTAGCGGCATCAACCCCAGTTAATCCCAGACCTTTGCATAATTCAACCAATGAATCCATATTTGTCACGATGGAAGTTTTTTTATTTCAAATATATTGCACACTTAGTCACAAAAATATTTCTATCGAAAATCTGACAAACTCTTTCGCTCAAATAGCTCCGTCTTTAACCTCAAAAATTTCTACTAAGTTTTGACAAATTTACGGGTAATATATATATATATATATAGGATTATATATATATATATATATATAATATATATTATTATTATATATATATATGTATATTAATATATTATTTTTATATAATATATATATATATATATTATATATATATATATATATATTATATAATATATATATTATATATATATATCAAGTAATAAAAACACGAAAAGTTAATTAGACTGAAGTGAATGGGAATCGATTTCTAGATAGTTGAAGTGTTCCAAGTGGAAAAATTACGTTAGAGAAAATCAAATCGTCTCAAGTAAATCTTATTTACTCAACGTCACGTTTAATATTTTGACGAAATATATAAACTTTTAGAACCAAATATATTAAATAGTTTCTTATAAAGTGTTATCGCGTTACTATCCAATAAAATAATATATTACTTTACTCTACTCTATGAGAAAAAATATCTACTCTATGGGACAAAGTTCTTCCGGACAGTCCCCCCAAAATTTTACTTAGATTTAAGGCCAGAATAATAACTCACCTTTATTAATGGTTCGTCACCATTCAAGAGAACATCTAGCTGATACCTGAGATCTGGACTTGAGTAATAAACTATTAAAAAAAACAACACAAATCCAAATAGCAGATACCAGAGGTTTATGCCACTCCGTATTAGTTCTAAATTGACCACAAAATAATAAGGGGTTAAAGACCCTAAAATATCAAGCATGAAATGCTGTATCAAATAAATCTCAAAATATCAAACAGTACTAACACGGCGCAAAGGATTCAATCTCGATAACACATATATAGAAGAAAGTATTTATTAAATAAATAAAAGAAAAATATATAACTTGGTTGAAATGTGAAAACTAATTACGTCAGACCCTATACCCCTAATCAAATAATAATTTATTATGAGACAGGAAAAGTATAGCAAATTGGCAAACAAAAATATCTAACAAAATTAATAAGATAAAAACGAAAATATTATCATAAGATCCGACCTATACCTCAATTTGTATGATGAGGCTATCAACAAGAGAAAATATTACAGAAGATAAAATCAAGCACTAAATATTAAATGTATCACAGTAATATAATGCAATATCTATCCTATAATTTCCCAATTGTATGGTAAGGAATATCATACAAAACAAAGCGTTAAGGAAATGATTTGGAGAGGTAGAAAAAATGACTTCAAAAAATAAATTAAATTAATATTCAATAATAAAAAAGGTTCGGTTTAATACCAAAATAAACAAACTAAATTCTAATACTAAACACTCCTCGATCAAAAATAAAAATACTTAACCTGACTAAATACCCCGTAAAAAGAAACTAAAAATAAAGTTAGTTCATTATAAAAACCATTGAATATTTTAACCAGGATTCAAAAACTAACAAAGACTACACTTCATGATCCTAATATTCTCTACTGAACAAATAAATATCATTCAATCAAAATTATTAGCAAAAGAACTAATAAGGTTAAACCCAAATTAAATAAATACAATTCAATATTTTCAATTAGGACTTAAAGCAAGATAGAAAACTTTCTAATCCTAATATTCTCCATTAAATAATAAAGAACTTTATTTAATTCAAAAATTATTAGCAAAGGAAACGACACAAATTTCTAAATTACTTTAACTGCTAATAAAGTAAAAAGTTATGGGTAGGAAAATATTTAAAAAAAAATAAAGAACTTGAAATGGATTTAAAAAAAAATAATTTTCTATTCATGTTTTAGATATAAACCTCGCATACATCAGATATATTTCCACCAAAAAAATATTTAAGACACTTTGAAATAATAAAAAAAATATTCACATAAAAAAAAATATAATTAAAAACACTTAATTCCCATCAATATTTTACAAGGGGGGGGGGGGGAAAACCACATTTCGAAAGTTAGAAAAAACGGAAAAAATACATTGTCCTAGAATTTATGAAGAAAATAAAAATAAACGGATCTTATCGTCGATATTTTATATACAAAATATCGTGTGCCAGACTACAGAGTAACAACCAACCTTAGATAAATAGTAGAATAAAATCCCGGAGAAATGACAAACTTGACTTTACATACTTAAATGAATTATCATGGATACTTCATTGACCAATTATATGCAAATTTGAATTTACCAGCAATGGGGAAACAAGTATTATCAAAGGTTATAGAGGTAATGATCTACCTTCTAATTACAAAGAGTGGGCGGGGTTCATAAATCAAAACGCCTTGCTAAATCATCTGGAAAGAAAACAAAAAAATGTGAAAAGAGTCTGAAAAATCTAAAAAAAACATGTTTTATATACAAATGAAGCTCCACACCAATGCAAGCGGTAAGGTCTGTATTACATTCATATTATATAATAAAGTTACCTTTTAGAATTTTTTGAAATTAAGAAAATTAAATCAGAAAAAATATTGCTAATAATAATAATAATAATAATAATAATAATAATAATAATAATAATAATAATAATAATAATAATAATAATAATAATAATAATAATAATAATAATAATTAATAATAATAATAATAATATAATAATAAATAATAATAATAATAATAATAATAATAATAATAATATAATAATAATAATAATAAAATAATAATAATAATAATAATAATAATAATAATAATAATAACAATGCACTGGTTTTACTATCACCATTATAAAACAATACAAATAACTACTGCGTAATATTATTATATTATTATATTTAAATAAATAATTATATAATAAAAATAAAACTTGTAAGCATCTATATATATATATATATATATATATATATATATATATATATATATATATTATATATATATATATATATTATATATATACTATATATATTATATATATATATATATACCTTCGCATAATATATATACAAATCTTTAAAAGATGGAATCCCACACTGATATTTCTCCTAAGTTGAAATAGAGTCAAACAAAGGGAAATACTACCTTTTCAAAGGCCTTAAGCCAAATGGAGGACTATATAAAAAAATGAGATGATCCAACGTCACAAGTATATATATATATATATATATATATATAGATATATAATTATATATATATATATATATATATATATATATATATATTATATATATATATTATAGATATATATATTATATAATATATATATATTATATATATATATATTAATATTATATATATATATATATATATATATATATATAATAATTGGACGGTGGACATTTTCTCATATATTACTGCCATTCCTTAAAGGCCGGGAAAAGTTCGGTACCAAAAATAGATGTCAATAACAATATATATATATATACTTTATCAACAAAAGCAATACCAGAGCCCTCCACATGAAAATCTTTAATCAAAATAACACAACGTTTCGGAAACTCTAACTATTTCCATCATCAGGTGAAAGAACTATAAATATAATAATAAACATTAACAAATATCAGAATCAAAAACAGTCTTAAACAATAAATAATAGAAATCTTAAAAATTACAAATTTGGACATATTTGAAACAATCAAATAAAATTAACTCGTACCATTTGCAAAAACTGGACTAAATTTAGAAATATAAGACGTCGCCTCCAAATCTCAAATGCGGCATCTAAAAAATAGAACAATAAATATAAAATTTAACTTAATTATTAGTATTTAAGGGTAACTAAAAACAAATGACAGGACCCACAGATACATAGGCAACAACTTACCAGATGTAAACTGGTTATTTCGTATATAACATTCAGGATAAACTCAGGACAACATATCACTTCTAGAACGTGAAGTTAAAACAATTGCAGTTTAAAAGGACCAGAATCACTATTTAAAGAGGGTTTAGTGTTATAGATGAATAATGTTTCCAAAATATGTAGGTTGGTTGGTGAATTACTTTGGGCCAGTATGCTGAAGTTATTATAATTAAAGGTGTGGTCTAATGTGTGAGAATGATCCCTGATGGATGAATGGGCTGGTGAATTCAACCAGGTTTTGGTACGTGTTGAGACACCCCTGTGTTCATCGATCCTCAAATAGAATTGGCGTAAAGTGCTACCAATATAGACAGCATCACAGCTGTCACAAGAAAATTTATAAATTAATGAGGAACGAAGAGACACAGGGGTACGGTCTTTATGGTTGCAAAATGAGGAAATTTTACGTGAAGCAGAGAAAACTAAATTAATATTCAACTGGGGGAAAAAGTCTCGCAGAAGGGAAGTTAGCTCTTTTCGTTGTTTTGTGAAAATATGTTCATAAAAAGGTAGTTTAATATATAACTCACATCTAGGTACTGTGTAAGTCACGGGACTAGATGTGTAACACGAATTGAGAAAATCATTTATATACTTATAAACTAATTTAATTGGAAAATAATTACTTTTAAAGAAATCCACCAGAAAATCAAATTCTATATGCATAAGTTGGAACGTGGAACTAAGATGATAGCCCCTGTATAATAAAGTTTTAATGCTATTGCATTTATACCTTAGAGGTATGTGGCTAAAAAAATTTAATCCTAGACCTGAAAAAGTCTTCTTTCGGTATACACCCACGGTAAAGACAGGATTGGATTTTTTAATTAATAGGTCCAAAAATGGCAAAGTACCATCGACCTCCTCTTCTCTTGTAAAGTTAATATTATTTAATTGGGAATTTAGATAATCAAAAAAGGGTAAAACTTTATCTTTGTTTGAAAAAAGTAAAAAGGTATCATCCATAAATCTTCTGTAGTGCACTGGTTTGAAAGAGGGGGGACAATTTTGTAACCAGACTTTTTCAAAATGATTTAAGTATGAATTAGCTAGGGTCGCGCTAAGGGGGGATCCCATGGCCAGGGAATCGGTTTGTTGATATAAGGTATTATTAAAGAAAAAATAGGTATCTTGAGTAGCCAATGTAAGTAAAGTCTTAAATTCTGATCTATTAAAGCCATTAAAAATAGGATTCAGTTGGTAAATATCATCAAGGAGAAACTCTATTGCATCTTTTACAGGGATATTTGTATATAAAGATATACATACATATTGCATACATATTTGTATATGTATGCAATAGATGTGTAAAAGATGCAATAGAGTTTCTCCTTGATGATATTTACCAACTGAATCCTATTTTTAATGGCTTTAATAGATCAGAATTTAAGACTTTACTTACATTGGCTACTCAAGATACCTATTTTTTCTTTAATAATACCTTATATCAACAAACCGATTCCCTGGCCATGGGATCCCCCCTTAGCGCGACCCTAGCTAATTCATACTTAAATCATTTTGAAAAAGTCTGGTTACAAAATTGTCCCCCCTCTTTCAAACCAGTGCACTACAGAAGATTTATGGATGATACCTTTTTACTTTTTTCAAACAAAGATAAAGTTTTACCTTTTTTGATTATCTAAATTCCCAATTAAATAATATTAACTTTACAAGAGAAGAGGAGGTCGATGGTACTTTGCCATTTTTGGACCTATTAATTAAAAAATCCAATCCTGTCTTTACCGTGGGTGTATACCGAAAGAAGACTTTTTCAGGTCTAGGATTAAATTTTTTTAGCCACATACCTCTAAGGTATAAATGCAATAGCATTAAAACTTTATTATACAGGGGCTACCATCTTAGTTCCACGTTCCAACTTATGCATATAGAATTTGATTTTCTGGTGGATTTCTTTAAAAGTAATTATTTTCCAATTAAATTAGTTTATAAGTATATAAATGATTTTCTCAATTCGTGTTACACATCTAGTCCCGTGACTTACACAGTACCTAGATGTGAGTTATATATTAAACTACCTTTTTATGAACATATTTTCACAAAACAACGAAAAGAGCTAACTTCCCTTCTGCGAGACTTTTTCCCCCAGTTGAATATTAATTTAGTTTTCTCTGCTTCGCGTAAAATTTCCTCATTTTGCAACCATAAAGACCGTACCCCTGTGTCTCTTCGTTCCTCAATAATTTATAAATTTTCTTGTGACAGCTGTGATGCTGTCTATATTGGTAGCACTTTGCGCCAATTCTATTTGAGGATCGATGAACACAGGGGTGTCTCAACACGTACCAAAACCTGGTTGAATTCACCAGCCCATTCATCCATCAGGGATCATTCCCACACATTAGACCACACCTTTAATTATAATAACTTCAGCATACTGGCCCAAAGTAATTCACCAACCAACCTACATATTTTGGAAACATTATTCATCTATAACACTAAACCCTCTTTAAATAGTGATTCTGGTCCTTTTAAACTGCAATTGTTTTAACTTCACGTTCTAGAAGTGATATGTTGTCCTGAGTTTATCCTGAATGTTATATATATGAAATAACAAGTTTACATCTGGTAAGTTGTGGGTCCTGTCATTTGTTTTTAGTTACCCTTAAATACTAATAATTAAGTTAAATTTTATATTTATTGTTCTATTTTTTAGATGCCGCATTTGAGATTTGGAGGCGACGTCTTATATTTCTAAATTTAGTCCAGTTTTTGCAAATGGTACGAGTTAATTTTATTTGATTGTTTCAAATATGTCCAAATTTGTAATTTTTAAGATTTCTATTATTTATTGTTTAAGACTGTTTTTGATTCTGATATTTGCTAATGTTTATTATTATATTTATAGTTCTTTCACCTGATGATGGAAATAGTTAGAGTTTCCGAAACGTTGTGTTATTTTGATTAAAGATTTTCATGTGGAGGGCTCTGGTATTGCTTTTCCTGATTAAGCTAAAATTCCCATGTCATAGAAGCTGGATCAACACTATATATATATTTATATATTTAATAAAATAAATAAAAAATATATATATATATATATATATATATATATATATATATATATATATATATATATATATATATATATATATATATAATATATATATATATATATATATATATATATATATTTATATAATATATATATATCAAATATTATATATCATATATATATATATATATATATATATATATATATAAATATATATATATATATATATATATATATTATTAATATATATATTATAATATATATATATATATAATATATATATAATATACTTATATTATATATATATATTTGGAAACAAAAGAAGTTACCCGCATGATATCTCGAAAGCTAAGATGGTACAAGAAACTGATAACATATATGGAATCAGCGTACGAAATTTTGTATGGCAAAAAAAATAAAAAATTTACTTTTTTTTATTTGTTTTTCATATCTCCAAACTACGATAGGTACAAGAAAAATAATAACATTTTTAGAATCAGCGTATGAAATATGTATGAAAAAAGATTTCTTTTTTTTCTTTTTAACTACAAGAAATACCCAAGGGCAAACCGCAAAGACGCAGAGTGTCGGGGTCTCTCTTCCTGGGGGACGACGGGATAGGACTATTTCCCCCCCTCAGGGGAGGGTCGGAACCCCCGCTCTTTTGGTATTTGGGTGTCGCTGGGGGTTCCTCCGCCCCTCCCTACGGGGTATGGAAAAC
>JABUQX010122284.1:0-5000 GCA_015478945.1 Trachelipus rathkii | reverse complement strand
CTTAAATACCAGTGTTCCATGGGAATTGAACACAATCGCACCACCTCTTATAAGTGAGAAAGATCGATATATCAGAGTAAGAGACCGCGAACATAGTAGAGCATCATACGACATTATGAGCAGGTTATCACAAAGAAGAAGGTTGATAATGCATACCATGATATCAAAGTCTTCAAGAGTGTCGAAAAATCATAGACGCGCCAGATCGGCCCAACTTCTTGACCCTAGTTACAGTGCTGGCACCATGTGCGGCGAGCTGTAGATGAGTGCTGCCACAACTGCGAGCACAGCAGACAATGTCGTATGCGGAGCAGACATGATGTATTAGTAGCACACACATATTGTGTATACAGACGATGTGCAAAATGGTTCGTGTAAAAATTCTATGAACTTCATTTTTATCTATATAGTATATATATATTATATAGTAATATAAGTGAAACGGGAAACCTCCATAAATGTATACCAGTCAGAAAGTAGAAAAAAGGAGAAGATAACCTCCAAAAGAGAAGTGATGAAATGAGCAAGGATGTAGTAGTGGATAATAGTAGGGTATGATAGGGGAAACAAAAAGTATATTTATAGAGTAGGTATGAGGAATATAAGTACGCTACTCACATCTATCCAATATAGTGTATTATAAGTATTATCGGAAAACAGAATGAGATGATGGATATGAATAGAGCATGATAAGACTCGTATGAAGATTACGAGTATAAGTATAAAACGCAGTAGAGGCCAAAAGCAAACAGTGAACAACAAACGTGGGCGTATTGTAGTCAACTGGACAACAAGCACCAGTGAGAGAAAAATTAAAGATGAAGAGGTGAGGAGAGAAAAGATAAGTATAATAGTTATCCAGAGGATACTAATGATCATACTCAACGTTATCAGGCTAGGAAAAGGCATGGGAAGCAAATAGAAGTAATAAAGAGAGTGAAGGCTATAATACTGAGATGAGAATATGCTCAGCGTACCTATATGAGTATGAGGAAATAACGTATGAGATATGATTAGCGATATAAAAGGAATAAAACCAGGAGCACGGTGTAAAAGACCTAACATATGCCCTAGGCAAACTCAGTGAGGCCTAAGTGCATATGATATATATAAGTATAATGGAGATAAATGAAGATAGATTAATAAGATAATTAAATAAGAAATGATGAGATAGTATATATATATGAAGATAATTAATAAATAATAAAGCTATAGTATAGTATGAGAAGTAGAAAGAGATATAGATAAATAATATATATATATAAAGATATATATATAAATATAAAAAATAATGATAAATTGAATAGATAAATATGTATAATTAATATAATATATTAAATAGTATAATAGTAAGTGAATATAATATATAAGATAAGAGTGTAATGAATAATAAACTCAAGTGGGCGGATAGTGAGTAGGGGGCCAGTGGGCACTAGGCTCACCCCCCAGATAAAATGTACGAGATCACGAGAAAAGTAGAAGTATATAGAGTCCTCGTGATAGTAAAAGGCAGTAAAGGGAATGAAAAAGTATGCGTTCGCTGCAGGTAACAAATAGTCATGTCAGTAAAGTAGCCCATAAGAGTAAAATACTAAACTAATAGTGAAAACCATATCTCATAAAGTGAATGATGAGTGATAATAATAGAAACATGTGGTAAGAAGTTCCAGTACCGAGTTGAAAGAATATGGGTATAGCCGTACACGGTGAAAGTTATGAAACGAGTAGGAAAGGGCGTGTGACCAAGAAATTAACAATAATGCCAAAAAATGAGACTCCCAACAGCCTAATATCAGTCTACGTATATATACCCATCAAGAATACTAGAGAATCGCACAGCCAGTGTATATCATATATATATAGACTCCATGATTATGGATATAGGATGAAATCTCAGCAGTAGAGCGAGATGAGGGCATAATATGTGCCTGCAAGTTGGTGATATACCTAATAAACGGTATATATTAGTAAAGCGAGGGCCAGATGGAAGAAAATAGAGAGTGTAGAAAAGATGATGACAAGAAATAGATGGTCAAGAAAGCCCAAATATAGGAAATAAGGTAGTATGAAATAAGCAGTATAAGAATGAGATGAGGATAAGTAGAAAGCTAGCACTCAATCATCAGTCAACCTCCAAAAACCGCATAAGTAGTAAGGACGAGGGCGGGCAGGCACCAAGGTCCCAATAATACATCCTGGCAATAAGACGAGGTCAAGACTACTCACGGTAGTGAGAAGCCTAGGGTAAAAGACGGTTGATACAATCAGAATCACGGCGTGAAACCTGACAAGAATATATCGAGTAGAGAAATAACTAGTACAGGTCCTCTCGCTAATAACATATCAGTTCAAATATAGAAAGAAATAAGATAGAGACTCTGAATCATACCTCACGCGCAGATCACAATAAGAATACAATGGAATGCAAAAGAGTATGTACAGAAAAAGCTGGCTCCAGTAGTATAATGGAAAGTGAAGTAACCTCAGCCAGATAATTAAAGTATTATATGATAATAATAATATAAAAATATATGAAATAATATGATATAATTATAATATAATAAAAGTAAGTAAGTAAGTAATAAAATAATTATATTAACAAGATAGATAATAAGAAATCAGATATATAATATGGAATATGTAAGTATATTTAATAATATAATAGATGAATGAATTATGGATATAAAATACAAGGTACGAGTTACCTCCCTCACCCGATATAAATAAAAACTATAGAGTTACACCACGTGATATAAATAGAAATGAATAAGTATAAGTAGAGATATATATAAGATATAAAATATATATATATAAAGAAATAAGATAATAATAAATAGATAGTAATAGAAGAATAATAGATAGAATAAATAATAATATAAAGAAATATATATAAAGAAATAATATAAATAATGTAAGTGAATAACGACAGCTATACTACTCAATTCAGAAAGAAATAGCCCCCAAGAGCATATACCACAGTCAATAGTAATCACGAGCAAAGCGTATATCAATGAGTATTATACACACTGACCTACCACAAAACAATAAAATAAAGTATAAGTCATAAATATCACTATATACGCCTCATAGTACATAACTATATACGTAACGAGGTCTGACCCCACACCTATATATACACCATAAATATCAATACCACCATGAATAATAAATACCAACCGTATAGAGATATATACATAAAAATAATTCTCAATAGACCCTACAACAAATAATCACATATATATATTAAAAGTCATAAATTACTAAAGACATATATAGACAGCCATATATATATATTATATATATATAAGAATCAATTATAAGACCCTCACGTAGAAGTACATACTCCCCATATGCGGACTATATATACACAGTTATATATATAGTATATAATATATATATATATATATATATTATATATATATATATATATATATATATATATATAATATATATATATATATATATATATATATGATTATATATATATATATATAATATATATATAGATACTCATACTTACCCCGTATACACCCACACTAAGTATAAAGACATATATGAAAGCTCCGCACAATAAATAAAGGCTCAGCTTCGCCTACATATATATACTTAATTATAAATAATACACCACTCATACCCACTTAACAAATACAAACCTTATATGCCGGCCCCGCATTTAACTACTCTAGCTCCACCTGCGGCCAAAAATAAAATAAGAAGAATTATTGACATACCCTAAATATATATAATAGAGAGTACGATAAATTATATATATAAGATAGATAATAAGATGAATAAGTAAGATATAAATTATTATAGATTAGATGATAATGATATATAATATTATATATATATATAGTAGATAGATATAATAGAAGAGTACATAAATAATATATAAAACTACGTAGGATATATAACCCCTGATATATATAAGAAGTTAATAATATCGATAAATACTACGAGTAGTTATAAGTAGATAATAATCTCATTAAGAGTACACAATAAGATATTATAACACATAATTGTAAGTACTCACTCTGTAAGCCAACATATACAGTTAAATTAATGAGAATGACAATAATCATACAATAGAAATAACCAGCAGAGCCACAAGCATATATAATTAATAAGTTATTAATAATAAAAGAGAGATAATATAATATTATAGATATATATATAATATAAATAGATAAAGTGGGATAAGTAAAAAAATAAATAAGAATAGATATGATAATATATAACTGAGATAATGATAAAGTAGTTAATATAAGGATAAATATAGTTAAGACTACGAGCACTAATAGACTCGAAAAGATATGATTAATAAATAAATATATATATATTATATATCTATAGTAATAACTAGAAACACTAGAAACACGCGCCGATGCACATAACCCTGGCATGAAAATGAATAATCATATAAAGAACGTAAGAAGAGTTATATAAATATATATATAGAATATAAATTAGTAACAAATATTATATGGCCTATATTATATTATATATATATATATATATTATATATATATACATATATATATATATATATATATATATATATAATATATATATATATATATATATTATATCAATACTTATATTATTACATCTACATGTCAAATTAATGATTCATTACAGGTTTTCGTCTTGCCTTTTCGTTAGCAAATTTGTCAATAATATCTTCGTAATCTAATTTACGGTTGAAAATCATTTTCAATAGCAAACTACAGCAAGATGCAACTAAAGCTGTTTGGGACTGGACGAACTTAAATAATGTTTAACCCTACTAAGTTGGAGAATGATCTTTCAGACTGAGCAGTTTGTCGCAGGAATACATAAAAATTAATTTTGAAGCAATATTCGGATTTGGGATATATATCATGAAGCTTGGGTATATAAAATATTTGTTTAAATTGGAGATTAAGGTTTACTGCCATTACCTTCTCTAAAAGCAAACAATTTTAAGGAATGCATTCTGCATCAAAATCTTTCTAAGTCGG
>JABUQX010122283.1:30000-37500 GCA_015478945.1 Trachelipus rathkii | reverse complement strand
CCTGGTAACAATCATATTAGATTGTGGCTAAAACTCGAAATATGTTAGGCATTATATATAATATATATATATATATATATTATTATATAATATATATATATATATTATATATATATATATATATATATATATATAATATATATATATATATATATATATTATATATATATATATATATATCAAGACATCCGCATTCCGCGGATGTTAAAAATCAAACATTCGCAAAAAAGTGACATCTGATGCATCACTAATATATATATTAGATATATAATTAATTTTATTTTATTCATAAAAATTAAATTTTTATTTATATAAAATTAATATAATATATATATATTATATATATATATATATATATATATATATATATATTATATATCGCAGCACTGGCTTATCGAAATCATTACTGTTCTCTACACTGCTGGCAGGTGCCCAGGCCGAGTAGGCTCGCGCATTTAAGATTCATTTCACGGTTATAGAAAAAATAAAATAGTGTTAAAAATTATATATATTATATATATATATATATATATAATATATATATTATATATATATATATATATATATATATATATATATATATATATATATATATATATATATATATATATATATATATATATATATATATATATATATATATATATTTAATATATATATATATATATATAATATATATAATATATTATATATATATATATATATAAAGCCGTTTTCGTTTTTATATCTGGGCTTACGAAACATAAGAAATGCTCGAGTTTGCGTTCGTTTTTGTCAAACTTACCGAAAAATTTTAAGAAATGCTTTCCAGACGTAAGGAATTTCCTCAATTCTTTAAGGTTGCTATTTCCCGTGCTAGCCGAATTTAAGCACGTTCTTACGAAAAATGTAAACAAACAAGATGGTGGCGTGTTAGGCCCCTTCTGAATTGATGAATTTTCATTCAATATAATCAGCTTTAAATCTAATTTCTTCCAAATGGATAAACTCCATCACAAATAGTTGATTAATTATCTGTAATATAAACCATGTTATTTTTTTTTTTATTTCTGCTTATTCCAAAACCACGTACTCCATCACAATAGCTGATTCCAATTGTTTAAAAACAAAAGTAAGCCTAGCACGAAATCGCGGTCGTTTAAACAGGAAATTCGTGCTAAAACTGGGTGAGCATTTCCAGCGTAAGCACAAATGACAAAAACGAAAACGGTCTAAATTAAAAGCAAAGGAAATACTAAAATTCATTCTATCGTAAACGCTTCGCATTATTACAATTACGATTAAAGGAGATATATCTAAAGAAATTAGTCCCAAGTAAAGTATTTGTGGGCTTGCTAATTTATATATCGCAATCCCACTAATACATTACTTGGGACTAATTTCTTTATTTCTATCTCCTTTAATCATAAAATTGCGGGTCTAAGGTCCCGCATACACAAGCCTTTGTTATTTGTTCTGATTGGAAGTTTTTCCATGAAGAAATCACCTTTCTCCGTAAATTTTCTAGCTTTAGCCTTTATCCCTCTAACATTTTTGATAAACTTGTTTACTCGTTTCTCGATAACACTTATCGCCCTAAAACTATAGCATATGATGTTCCTAAACTTCCTGTTTATGCTCGGCTTCCCTGCATTGGACCCCTTTCCAATGTTCTTCCCTTTCAGATTAAAACATTTAAAACAAAAACTTTCCACAATGCAAATTTCTTATATCTTTTATTGGCAGTTTTTTTAAGATTAAAGAAAGCATCTCCATGAACTTCAGGTCACACATCGTTTACAAATATAAATGTGTTGACTGTAACGTTGACTATGTAAGTCAAACTTTCCAATAACTAAAGATGCGAGCCTTCAAACACCATGGACATTTTTCCTTTCGAACTAATCTCTCCATCTCTCAACCAGAGAATTTAGCTATCAGAGATCACTATGACCTCAATACCCTATACCTCTTCAAAAATTCTCCATTTTTCAAAATGCTTCTACAGATGAAGAACTTAAAAATTTGGAATCTTTATATATAAAAACACTTAAACCTACACTTAACATCCATAGGATTTCTTTGGCACTCCTGATTGCCTGAACTAATTTCGTGCAAAAATGAACACGATTTCTTATGAGGTTTACTTTTGTTTTGCAAGCAATTGGAATTAGATGCTGTGATGGAGCCCGTCGATTTCGCGATAAACAGAGAATAATTAAAAAAATATGTTTATATTGCCAAAAAATTTATCAACTATTGTGATGGAGTTTATCGATTTGGAAGAAATTAGATTTAAAGCCGATTTTATTGAATGAAATATTCATCACTTCAAAAAAATGACGGCATGGTAGGCCCTACCACGCCGTAATTTTTTTGTTTGCACCTTTTCGTAAAAACGTGGTAAATTCAGCAATCACAGGAAATAGCAACTTTATAGAATTACGTAAATTCCTTACGTGTGGTAAGCATTTCTTTACGATTTCGTAAGCACAAATGCAAAAACGAAAACGCCTAATTAATATACAAGAGGTCAGATAGATACGGAAATTATCAGACAAATTGCGAATATATATATATATAATATATATTATATATATATATATTATATATATATATATATTATATATATATATTATATTATATATATATATATATATAAAATATATATATATATATATTATACCGTAAAACGGGCAATTCGGTCCATTGTGGGGGCAATTAGGACCACGTGGGGGCAATTCGCGTTTCCAGTGCTCAAAATAGCCTACACGAGTGTAAAATTATATCTTTAACGATGTAAAATAATGTATTTTTATGTCTTAGGTATTAATTTTTTATGAAACCTTTAATTTAAGTCCATTAATTTTGTGATTTTTTTTTTTTTTTCTGAGCACTATAAAATCGGGTAAATTTTAGGCTTATTGCTAAGAATCATACAGGTCAAAATAATTGTACTACATTATTGGTACCAAGATATAGTACTTAAAAATAGTTCATAACCTTAATGCAATCGTTGGAGTCATTCAGGCAAGAGATAAATATGTTTTATTATAAAATTGTAACATGGGGCAATTCGGTCAGGTTTAAAAATTGCGCTGGGGCAATTCGGTCCATTTATTGAAATCATCATTAAAATTAAATTTTTAATACTCTTTTACAAAAAGATGTCCGAAATATAATGTTTAAAATAATTTTTACACTTTTACAGCAAGATGGGTAGGTAAAGTTTTTCAACATAGGCCTAATTAACTTGTACAATTTTTTTCAGCAAGATGGTTCACACTTACGCAAAAGTAACATGGCAGGATACAAAGGGATACTCTGATGATGATGTTGCCAGACCCTTAAGCAGTTTTCGTTCTTGCATTGATTTCTTACCGAAATGTTAATATGCCTTAAAACGCTCGAGTTTTGCATTCGTTTTTGTCAAAAAGCGTTTTGCGTTCGTTTTTGTCAAACATCGCAAAATCGTAAAAAAACTCTCACCAAACGTAAAAGAATTTCCTTAATTCTGTGTAATATAGAATAAAAAAGAATTAAGGAATTCCTTACGTTTGGTGAGCATTTTTTTTACGATTTTGCGTTTGACAAAAACGAACGCAAACTCGAACATTTTATTAGTTTTCAAACCCAATTTCTTAAAATAATATTGTAATACCATTATGTTTAATTAAGAGACCTTAAAACGCTTGAGCGGTGCGTTCATTTTTGTTAAACAGCGTTTTGCGTTCATTTATTGTCAAAACATCGCAAAATCGTAAAAAAACGCTCACCAAACGTAAGAATTTCCTTAATTCTGTATAATACATTATAAAAAAGCAACCTTACAGAATTAAGGAAATTCCTTACATTAGGCGAGCCTTTTTTTAAAGATTTTGCAGTTTGACAAAAACGAACGCAAACTCGAACATTTTATTACGTTTTCGAACCCAATTTCTTAAAATAATATTGTAATACCATTATGTTTAAAAATGAAAACTGACTATCATAATTTATTAAATAAAACACTTTAATGATGATTCTTAGGGATGTGAAAATTGAAGTGGACCGAATTGCCCCGCCCCCCAAAATCGTGGGGCAATTTGGTCCACGTTACTTATCGGCTTCTAACATTAATCCTATATTATATATACAAATACAATTATACTAATTTTACTCCTAAAGGATAACATTAACATATAAAAAAAAAAATTTTGAAAAAAAAAAAAAAAAAAAAAAAAAAAAAGTTTCCATTAAATCTTTACATTTTGTATCTATTAAAACATTTTAAAACTGCTGAACCCTTTTCCCCCAGAGGACAATATATATATATATATATTAGGGATGTGCCGAATAGTGAAAAAGCCGAATACTGAATACCGAATATTCGGCTAAAAGTATTCGGCCGAATACCGAATATTCGGCCCGAATACCGCAATATTCGGCCGAATTAATCACTTCGCTATTCGCCCGAGAGTTCTATGCAAGTTCGATTGTACATTTTTGGAAAAATCAACTAAACATTTACACTGGTCAACAAAAAAAGGTGAAATTTTTCTTGGATGGACTTTTGTAGCAGATATATAGTAATTCGGAGGTGCTGATTCCATATATATTCTCGGATTTGCTGTATCACATCCCGTTTTCGTGCAATCATGGATCCCTATTTTTGCATATTCCCTAGGAATGACAAAATTCATGTGCGCACTACGTAGGCTGTATAGACGTTACCTTCCGCATATATCTGACAGTAAAGTAGCAAGTTTACTTCAGTCGATATTCGGGAAGGCATTGTGGTAACTTTAGTACCGTCCTACCATGTCATGGATGCCAATGGACCGGATGATGTCTATCATCTATCTGAAATACAGTCGGATGTTCCAGTCATTGTTCACCCAGGTGAAACTGAACGATCTTGTATGAGAGTTGTATTTGCCGAAGTTGTCCTGAGCTGTTGGCTTCGAGGTTGCATGAAAAATGACTACTGGACCATGGCACAAGAGTAGGATTGTATCGATTACAGAGAAGCAGGAGCTGTGGAGGCTCGTTCCAGGTCAGATGGTTAACCTTGATGTATTGCAGTGAAGTTGGCAGGCCACTACTCGCTTATGGGACTCCCAGCTACGTGCAGGGGGATGAGTACGTGATTAGCGGAGTGCAATATAATTAACACTTCCAAAGAGACGTGAGCGCTGTATAACTGTGTGTTGTTAAACAACGCAACAGGTATGCTTCGGTTCCAGTAGGGTACTCGGTACGGATGAGAGAGGAGTATGCAAAAATCAAGACAGTTTGGAGAGGCTACAATATCAGGTACATGGATGGTAAATATGCGTCGACCTCAAAATGGTAAACATCTTGCTCAGTCAGCAAGCAGGTTTCACCAAATATACCTGCTTCCTGTGCTATTGGGACCGCCGGGCTGCAAAGGATCACTGGACCAAAAGAGAATGGCCACCGAGGGAAACCTTGACGCCAGGTGACAGGAACATCGTACGTGAACCACTTGTACAGAGAGAAAACATCTTACCTCCACTACACATAAAACTTGGTTTGATGAAACAATTTGTGAAGGCCTGGACCATGATGGTGAATGCTTCCGCTATATATGCTCAACGTTTCCTGGTCTGAGTGACGAGAAGAAAAAAGCTGGGATATTTGATGGCCCAAAAATACGGACACTCCTCCGTGATGCTGCCTTTGCTACAACAATGACTGTGTTAGAGGCAAGAGCGTGGATTTCTTTTTCAGATGTAGCACAAAATTTTCTGGGGAACAGGAAAGCCGAGAACCACTAACATTGTACAGGAACTGCTAGACAGTTTTCATTCTCATGGATGTAGAATGAGTATAAAGTTGCACTACTTACATTCTCACCTAAGAAAATTTCCGGATAAACCTAGCAATGGTTACGTGATGAGCAGGCGTGAACGCTTCCATCAAGGATCTACAAGTTCATGGAAGGACGTTACCAGGACAAGTGGGATATCAATATGATGGCCGACTATTGTTGGAGCCTTCAAAGGGATATTTCCAGACGCTATGCACAGTAGAATCGTCTACGAAGAGAAAGTTAATACCATCGTAGATATGTTTACATTAACTAAACCCATCCATCTATTACATTCATTGTTGTCCCATATTACTCTTTATTCATAGTTGTATTATATGTTTAACATATATCTATGAAAGACATGTATCATATCATTGCGATTTGTTTCTCTCCCTTCATATATCCAATATATATATATATATATATATATATATATATATATATATATATATATATATATATATATATATTTTATAGAATGTTGCTATACAATATTAAATAATATATATATATATATATATCCAATAATTGTGATAGACCCTCTTGAAAAAGGTAAAAATCATAAAATTTTACAAATCTGTGTTACACACAATATCTCACAAATGCGATGTGATATGCAAAAAACCGATTACATTTTTGCGAATTCAGCACATCATAATTCAATTGTGTAACCGTCCAAGAAATTTCATGTTTACCAGTGTTATATATACAAAGTAATAAAACAAAAGTAAATAAAAGTTTTTGTGTTATATAGCAAACCATCACAATAAAAATAATAAAATGTAAATTGAAAAGCCTGATAGTTAAAGATAATAAACTAAACTTCATTTGAATAAGCTCTAAGGTTAAAATGACAGAACATTAGCAGTTCTCCATTTTCAGGGGATAACTTATTTGTTGTGGCTTTATAAATATTTCCTCCTTTTCTAAATATTCTTTCACTTTCTACTGAGGACGGTGGAGCGAAAGTTATTTTTTGCTAGTTTTTTTAAAAATTCATAAAACTAGTTTCCAGTGTTTTTCCACCCAATGAAGGGAATATCATTGTCTTCACTGGTCAAAGTAGCCAAACTTATATATTTTTTATTTCTTGATTTAATTCCGTATGTAGCCTTTTACTTTTATGTACAATAATCACAATTGTCAGAAGAATGGGACTTTCTTTTTTCACACTCACTTTCTTTTCTGTATGACGATTTTGATGCCACAATTTCTTTAAACAATCCATTAAAGAAGTAAAAATGGAAACCTTCATCTTCACTTTCCCCACTACGTAAATCATCGTCAGCAGAAGAAGTCAGAAGCTAAATTTTCATGCATTTTTTCTTTCCATGACTCAACGACCATATTTTTTTACGTTTGATCATTCTGATTCATTGTTGAAAAAATTAGCTGCATCGCAGATTCTAAAAAAGGTAGCTACAACACAAAGGATTTATCACATAGAAACTTAGAAAGTCTTTTTTCTACTTAATTCTTAAGCTCTTCAACGAGTGTTAATTATTCCACTGAAGCTTTTGCTTTTAATTGCCGTTATTTAAAAATAGATTTATTGCTAAAATGGAAGGGATCACTTGGGCGACTGTTACTTCACGTTTAATGCTTGTTTTAGTGATGTCAAATGGCTCAAGTATAAATGGAATATTTTTGCCACTGAAAATCAGCCAACATTTTCTGATTGCATTCAGCAGCCTATATGGATAGGG
>JABUQX010122283.1:22500-27500 GCA_015478945.1 Trachelipus rathkii | reverse complement strand
GTAGACACAGATTTAGTGAGTAAATTAACTAAAACTTATCATTAACCTAAACTTAATGGGTTCTAAAACGAAAAAAAAAAAATTTGGTAGATTGATTAAATTTCAGAGGGGTGTCACCCCAATTTTTATGAAAATCATAGGATATACTCTAAAAAAAACAATAATGAAGAATAGTGAAACCGAAAAATCGTCGCTCTCTTAAGAAAAAAAGTTTACAGGCCTCTCAAACTGTTAAAAATCTTATAGACTTTTCATTTTGATCGCCACTAGGTTAGGCCTCATTTTAGGCATTCTAGTTCAGGTTATATATTTTGTTACATATAACAGAGTAAATTATATAGAAATTAACAAATCTTATTCATAAACCTGAACTAGATGGCCCTTAAAACGAGCACAAGGCCCACTAATTTTTTTTATAAGAAAGCCTGTGGGAAAAATTTTAACTTATGAGAGGTTCTAACCTCTTTTTCCTACAGACAAACCAAGAGTGATTTTTATTGAGATTCATTTATTCATTTTTAGTATACAGGTATAGCGTAAGCCGGTGACCAGGCCTGCCCTTTTTTAGAGTGGTGATTCTGTCTACTATAAATTAAAAAAAAAAAAGAAAAAAAAAATTTTTTTTTGCTCAATCAATAGCCACATGGTAATACTACAAGTTTTATTTAATATTATCTTTAATTCTAGAGAGTTTTTGTATTTTTAAAAATTATAACAAAAAATTGTAGTAAATGCCTTAAATAATACTTCTCACCAGAACAATGTGAGTTGCTTTAACTTTGTTTTATAACAATAAAAATTATTGGATCGAATGTTTGATTATTTTTTCAGGTGAAATATTAGTTTGAGTATGTTAGCTTTAAACTGGCAAAGTAAATTTTTGTTCCAAACCGTGCATAGTGGTTAAATCACTGGGCCTAACTTGGGCCCATTTCATCCCACCATAAAATTGATGATTGGGGTGAATCTAGGCCACCATGTTATTCTTATTGTATGTATTATTAATAACATTTTGTACATATATATAGCTAATTTTAATATAATAAACAGTTAACTTAAATTAAAAAAAAATTAAATAAAAATGAAATTTATGAAAAATATGAATTTCAAAGGTGTCAAAATTTGTTCCATGAGAGGGAGTGAATTGGGCCACCACATTTTTATTCTTATTTTATGTTCATTATTGATATTTTTATTACTTATTACTAATTTTAAACTGACCAACAATTTCCTTTACTGGTCAATATTTCAAATGCAAAATTGAATTTATACATAAAGAGGAATTTAAATGGGTGCCCAATTCACCCCCTCAAGGTTGAGTCTAAATGGAGCTTTATTTAAAACTTTAATAAAAACTATTTATTATTAGAATACATTATTATTGTTTTTGTTGCTTTATGACCTACTATATGGCCTTGATTTTAAAAAAAAAAAAAAAAGGTCAAAAAGTGTATTAGGGGAAAGTCGGGAGACAAAGTTATACCTAAAGTGGTTCACCCCACCTCACCAAATGTGTGTTAATAAGAAAAAAAAAATTAAAAAAATTTTTTATAAGAAATTCCTATGAGAATTTTAACAAACTGAGAGGATTAACTTTATTTCCTAAAGAATGTGGACTAGTTTTCATTTTCATTATCTTTTATTATCCTGTGATTATATAAAATCTGAGGTGACACTCCTTACTGCACTACTATCACCGGTATATTGACAATTATATACGAGAGAGGTTTGGCATCACTGTTTTAGTACTTTTACATGGGGCCGAACAAAGATAAAATTTAAAAAAAAAAAAAAAATGATTATCAGAAAAATATCAATATTTCATCAGAATCTGTTGAACTCAACTAATACCTTAAATTGCTTTAAATGTTATATAGTTTTAATACAGTATTTGCATGAACCCAAGTCAGTAATACTCCATAATTACCCAATTAATTGCTTTTCAAGTATTGTTTGCTAATAAAAATGCTTGCCGAGTTCTTTAGTAGAACTTTCACCCACCTAGAAAAGTACAGTCCCAACAACATAAAGCAAATCATTCTGCTGAATATTGGAAGTGTTCTGTTCTTGTGCCTTATCTTGACTCACTCTTACCCATCTTAGAGACAGATTTTCAGAAAACCGTTTTCCGTTCTTATGTTAGGTTGCTCCCCATAGGCTGTTCTGCTGACAAGTAAAATGCTTTTCACAGTTAAGATCTATGATATCCCCATTTTGGTAATGGTTTTTGCTTGAGGTGAATAAACTTTACGTAACTATTAAATTAAAACTATAAACTTTTAATTTACAGAAATGGTATCAAAAAATTCCTTTGAATTTTTTTTTACCGATTAGCGTATATTTTAAATGTATATATTATTTTTCGTACGATAGAATATACGAAAAATTAAACAATTAAGTAGATTTAATTCTTTAATAAAAAAAAAAGTAAAAAAACAAAAAAATTCATGATTTTTGAGCAAAAAATCAAGTGAAAAATCAGTTGAAAAAATCAAATGATTTTTTTTCCACCCTGATATATAATATTATATATATATTATATATATTATATATATATATATATATATATTAATATATAGTATATATATATATATATATATATATATATATATATATTATATATATATATATCATATATATACAGAGTGGGCCCGTTAATGAGAAAGTTAACGCCGTTAATCCTTAATCGTTAACAAAAAAATTTAACGACGTTAATCATTAAAGCGTTTATCGGTAAAGAATGTAACGAAAGTTAACGTTAATCGTTAACGTTAACCGTCTTCAAAATATGTAGGAATAGTAATAATAATTGTTAATTTTCTTTTATTATGATTGCAGATATTCAAATTATTTTAATGAAAAAATTATATATATATATATATATATATATATATTATATAAATATATAATATAATATATATTATATTATATATATATATTATAATTATTATATATATATATAATATAATATATATATATATATAGTAAGAAATAATAATAATAATTAATAATAATAATAATAATAATAATAATAATAATAATAATAATTAATAATTTAATAATTAATAAATATAATAATAATAATAATAATAATTAATTAATATAAATAATAATAATAATAATAATAATAATAATAATAATAATAATAATAATAATAATAATAATAATAATAATAATAATAATAATAATAATAATAATAATAAATAATATCCCTAACAATATTAATAATATATTGAGATTTATCAGACTTAAATAATTTTGGCTTTGACCTAGCTGATACTTTTGCCGCCTGCCAAAGAATACTTCCAAAGCGTAAATACCTTAATTAATACTTAATAGTATATTATTGTAAAAAAATAGGATATACCAACTTACAATTTTAAAGGAAAGATCCAATTTTTGCTTCGGGCTGAGCCCAATTTTCACCCCCTAAAAATGGACATAAAATTCGGAATTTTCAGCCGATTTTGACCCTTTAAACACCAAACTGTATCTTTTCTGACTCTAAAAGTCGTTTTTCGAGTTGTTTTTCTGTTTGTAGTCTTGCTTTTGGTATTTCAATTTTCAAAACCTATGTTTTTGACAAAAACTCTTAAACTATTTTTGGAAATGACTTCAAACTTGAAAGTATACAAAGATTAGACTATGTATCTAAAAAGTTGTAGGAACAGAATTGTGAATATTGACCCCTTATTTTGAGCATTCGATTTTCAAAAAACCTACTATTTTTGGGGTTTCAAATTGAAAAATTGGGGATTATTTCTTTTCAGTTATCCGATCTGCATGAAATTATTCAGAACATTTGTAGGTCGGGGGGGGTGCACCACTTTTTATTAAGATAATTTCTTTGCATATGCAGTAGTTTTGGATTTGTTCTTGGAACAAATTTCCACAAAAAAAATTTTGGGGAAATTTTTTAAAAATTTTCTTTTGAGTATACAAAAAAAAAATTATCTAAGTAAAAAAAGGTGTATCTTGCCCCGATTTTACAAGCCCTGAAAATTTGATGTTGATCGGATAGTAGAAAAAAAAATGTCAATATTTCACTTCTTCAAAAATTCAAACTGTTGAAAAAGTTAAATATTGATTTTTTTTTCTACTTATCTGATCAACATCAAATTTTCTGTGTTTGTATAATCGGGCGAGATACACCTTTTTTACTTAGATAATTTTTTTTCTATACTCAAAAGAAAATTTTTTAAAAATTCCCCAAAATTTTTTTTTGAAAATTTGTTCCAAGAACAAAAATCCAAAACTACTGAACAGGAAAAAAAATATTCCAATTTTTCAATTTCAAAACCAAAAATAGTAGGTTTTGAAAATCGACTAGTTCTCAGATATGGGGTCAAATATCAAAATTCCGTTCCTACACTTTTTAGATAATAGTCCAATCTTTGTATATTTCAAGTTTGAAGTCATTTCCAAAAATAGTTTAGGAGGAGTTTCGACAAATGTCAAAAACATAGGTTTTGAAAAATTGAAAATACCAAAGCAATGACTACAGACACAGAAAAACACTCGAAAACGACGTTTTAGACGTCAGAAAAAGCTACAGTTTGGTGGTTATATAGGGTCAAAATCTGCTGAAAATTCCGAATTTTATGTCCATTTTTAGGGGGGTGAAAATGGGCTCAGTACCGGAAGCAAATTGCGATCTTTACTTTAAATTGTAAGTTGGTATTATCAAACTATTATATTGACAATAATATACTATTAATATCCCAATTTTCAATTTGAAAATCCAAAAATAGTATTGGTTTTGAAATTCCTCCAGTAGTTTGAGAAGAGTTAGCATGTTTCGTCTTCTTCCTACACTTTCAGATAATAGTCTAATCTTTTTGTATATTTTCAAGTTTGAAGTCATTCAAAATAGTTTATGAGGAGTTTCGACAAATGTCAAAAACATATGTTTTTAAAAAAATTGGAAATAAACCAAGCAATGACTACTACACAGAAAACACTCTAAACGACGTTTTAGACGTTCAGGAAAAGTTACAGTG
>JABUQX010122283.1:10000-17500 GCA_015478945.1 Trachelipus rathkii | reverse complement strand
TATTATTATTATTATTATTATTATTATCATCATTACTATTATTGATGCCACTGGCAATATTGTTGTTATTGTTATTGTTATTTTTAGTTTTCTAAACAAAACAACATTGGTCATTGTCATCAATAATCATAATACTAATCATAATTGTTCTTTCATAATTAGGCAAAAATTTATTAAATTAATATTAATTAATAATTTATCATTAATCAAGTTTAATTGTAATAATTAATGTTACATTGGTTTACCTCTTCTCCACGACAAAAATCCGAGTCAGCCTAATTTTTACATTTTGACGGCTGTTGTGAAACTTTCCTGTCTTTTTAATCATTATTATTAAAAATAAAAATAAAGAAAAATTAATAATAATACACATTGATATATACCAATATATATATAATTTTATTATACATATATCTATATACATTCAATGTATATTAATAAATGTATTATTTTTTATTTATACAGATATGATTCCCCATTATTTTAAAAGACACTAATCTATCTAATTCTTGTTGGGACTCTAAGTTTTTCAGCCCTCCCTGATTCAATGTCTAACTGCTAATTGATTTCCTAAGTTTAAAAACTTGTTATCTCAAAGCCTTATCTGTCCCAACTGGTAGCGATCTAAAGTGACAATGCCCTTTTAAAACATTCTAATACCTCCCATCTCCAAATCTTCCAACCCTCCAGCTATCTGTCTCTCTCTCTGTCTTCTGTCTTTCTCTCTGTCTTCTCCCTGTCTTTCTCTGTCTTTGGGGAGTATCTAAAAGAGGGACTTAGGGGATAGCAGATGAATCATTTCAAATGCGGGGTTCTCCCAAGGGTTCTCATAGGGGTCTTTCGGGGGTCTTGCGAGGGTCTTGCGAAAAAGCATTGATATTTGTTTTATGGCTCATAAAGCAGCAGAGTTTAGTTTTAAAGCAGTAAAAAGATTTCCAAGTTAGGCAATGTTATGATATATTGGTGCCAGTCGAAATAGAAGTCAAAACAATCTAAGATTTTTAAAGTGCTTAATAGACTTAAAATAAAATTTAAGTCTTTCTTATGTCAATACTGATATTGCAACATATATATATATATATATATATATATATATATATATATATATATATATATATATAAATATTAAGATTTGTGTTTTGTATTATATATATATATATATATATATATATATATATATATATATATATATATATATATATATATATATATATATATATATATATATATTATATATATATAAATATATATATATATATATATATGCAGCTTCTGGATTATCCGTCATATGTATCTTAAAAACTATTAATGCTACAGTAAAACGGAATACATTGCTGGAATGTTGGTCCAATTTTAGTGCAAAAAAAAAAAAATATATATATATATATATATATATATATATATATATATATATATATATATATATATATATATATATATATATATATATATATATATATATATATATATATATATCTCAAAAACTACAATAGCTACAGCGAAAAGGAATACATTTTTGGAATCCTGGTAAAATTTCACATAGGAAAATGTAAAAAAAAAAAAAAAAAATTATTGTTAATAATTATAGTAATATGATTAGAAGGCCTATTTAGAGACCTTTTATTGGTTTCTCGTTAAAATAAATAGACTTTCTATTAAATTTTGCTTTATACGGCACAATTAGGGGGCTTGAGCCGACGGGGAACATAATGAGGGAGAGCTTTCCATACCCTGTAGCAAGTGGAGGAACCCCCGCGACACCCAAATACCAAAGAGCGGGGGTTCCGGAGACCCTCCCCGGAGGGGGGGAAATAGTCCTACCCCGTAGTTCCCCGGAAGGCCGAGAGACCCCGACTCCTGCCATCGGGGTATACCCTTGGTATTTAGTAAAAACAAAAACAAATTTAATAGAAAGTCTATTTATTCTTAACGAGAAACCAATAAAAGGTCTCTAAAGGCCTCTAATCATATTACTATAATTATTAACAATAATTTTTATTTTTTTATTTTTTTTACATTTTCCTATGTGAAATTTTACCAGGATTCCAAAAATGTATTCCTTTTCGCTGTAGTTATTGTAGTTTTTGAGATATATTTTTTTTTTTTTTTTTTATTTTTTTTTTTTTTTTACATTTTCAGCACTAAAATTGGACCAGCATTCCAGCAATGTATTCCGTTTTACTGTAGCATTAATAGTTTTTAAGATACATATGACGGACAATCCAGAAGCTGACCATATATATCTACTACTAACATACGTACTACTGAAATGATATTATATATTTATATACATATATATATATATATATATATATATATATATATATATATATATATATATATATATATATATATATATATATATATATATATATATATATATAACACTAGAGCCTCCATATAGACATCTTTAATCAAAAATTATAAACAACGTTTCGGAAAAATATACTGTTTCCATCATCAGGTGAAGTAACTAGAAATATAATATCAAATAATAATAAAACCGGACAAAGGTCTTGGTGTTGTCCTACTAGATAGGACTGACTATGTTAGTAAAGTACTTAATGTTATCTCTGATCCCACTAAATTTATCCCAGTTTTGAATAAGGACCCTCTGAGCATGTCACTCAATTTAGAAGAAAAAATTAACCGTTTTTTACGTAAACTTTTAAAAACCGATAAAATAAGCAAAGTAGTGTTTAACGAAGTTTACTCCCATGGTTCCTCCCCTGGAATACTTTACGGGCTCCCTAAAATTCACAAAGAAAATGTCCCAATTCGACCCATTTTAGCAGCTTTTAATACACATAACTATAAACTAGCGAAATACTTAGTCCCACTCTTAACTCCGATTTCATAGTAAAAAAAACTCCTACAATTTCAAAAATTGGCTACTAATCATTGATGTAAATAACTATTATATGACGAGCTTTGACATTGAATCCATATACACAAATATTCCTGTAAAAGATGCGATAGAGTTCCTTCTTGATGATATTTTTCAACAGAACCCCACCCTTCATGGTTTTAATAAAGCCGAATTTAAAACTTTGCTTACATTGGCTACTCAAGATACTTTTTTCTTTTTTAATGATACTTTATATCAGCAGATAGACTCTCTGGCAATGGGTTTCCCCCCTTAGTGCTACATTGGCAAACTCATACTTAAGCCATTTTGAAAAAATTTGGCTACAAAATTGTCCCCCCTCATTTAAACCAATTCACTATAAGCGTTTCATGGATGATACTTTTTTACTTTTTTCAAATAAAGACAAAGTTTTACCATTTTTTGACTACTTAAATAACAAACTGAATAATATTAATTTTACAAAAGAGGAGGAGGATGGCACTATGCCATTTTTAGATATGTTAAGAAATCTACTCCAAAATTTACCGTAAGCGTCTACCGTAAGAAAACCTTTTCAGGTTTAGGGCTTAATTTCTTCAGCCATGTCCCTCTCATTTATAAATGCAATAGTATTAAAACTTTAATATACAGAGGTTATCACCTCAGTTCCACTTTCGATCTTATGCATAATGAGTTCAATTTTCTTTTAAATTTTTTTAAAAATAATTACTATCCTACTAAATTAATTTACAAATATATAAATGATTTTCTGATCTCCTGTTACTCTTCTAATAATCCGACTTATAATGTACCTAAATGCAGAGGTGGGCAATCCGTTACTCCGTTACTAACACTATTTTGAGTAACGGAGTAACTGGCTCGTTACTTTTTCTTTCATGTAACGCACCGAATAAGTTCCGTTATTTTTTCCTCCGTTACTTTTTAGTCCGTTACATTTTGTTCGGCTTTCTTTGAATGTTGATAGCCAATTGACCACCAAGATAAAAAATCCTTTTACAATATATATATATATATATATATATATATATATATATATATATATATATATATATATATATATATATATATATATATATATGTTATATATATATAAATATATATAATTATATATATATCTCAATGTGAATTATGGTATTAAGCATTTTTTATATATATATATATATATATATATATATATATATAGTAAAAATAACAAATTTTTAAAAACCTATATATATATATATTTTTATACATATATATATATATATATATATATATATATATATATATATATATATATATATATATATATATATATATATATATATATATATATATATATATGGGGAATCTGCATAGAATAATGAATAGGGATGGTGCTTTCTGTAACTGATGAAATGAATGTGACTAGAGTGTGGTGGGAACACTTCGAAAATCTGCATAACATTGTCAGTAATGAAGAGGTGATAATGAATGTGTGTGGGTTTGATGGTGCAAGAAGGAATAGGTATTTTGGGGATGAGGTCATTAGTAAGGAGGAGGTAATGGGTAGAGTGAGAAAGCTGAAGAATGGTAAATCTGCAGGTATAGATGAAATTACCGGTGAAATGATCAAGAATGGAGGCGAGATGAAGATTGATTGGATTTGGAAGTTGCGTAACAAAGTGTTTATGAAGGGTATAGTTTCGGGGGAATGGAGGAGAGCAGTAATAGTACCCTTAGATAAGGGTAAGGGAGATAAGGGTAACTGTAAGAATTATATGGGAATTAGATTACTGAGTGTTGTAGGAAAGATATATAATGGTATTTTGGTCAAAAAGAGTTCGTCTGAGTTACTGAAGGACTGATTGTGAAGAATAAGGTGCGTTTAGAAGTGGTAGAGGATGTGTGGATCAAATCTTTACATTGAAACAAATGAGTGAGAAAATGAGGGAGAAGAAGAATAAATTGCATTTATGTTTTTTGGATATGCAACAGGCGTATATGATATGATTAATAGGGAAGCTCTATGGAAGGTGTTATTGATATATGGTGTTGGTGGTAATCTTCTGAATGGAATCAAAAGTATGTATGAAGATAGTGAAGTGTGTGTAAGAATAAATGGAGTTGAAAGTGATTGGTTTAATATTAATTGCTGAGTGAGGCAGGGATGTGTTATGCCTTCTTCGTTATTCAATTTGTATATGGATGTGGTTATGAAAGAATTAGAGGTGGAGGTGGCAGGAGAAGGTGTTAGAATGATGGAGAATGGAAGAGAATGGAGGGTGCCCAACCTATTATATGCGGATGATTTAGTTGTGTGCGGTGAATCTAAAGAGAGTTTGAGAGGATTGGTAGAGAGATTTGGCAGGATGTGTAAAAGGAGATGTTTGAAGATAAACGTAGATAAGAGTAAGGTTATGGTTGTGAGTGAGGACAGTTCTCGGTGTGAAGTTATGTTAGATGGTGAGCAGCTGGAACAAGTGTCTGAGTTTAAATGTTTAGTATATATGTTGGATGAAAAGGAACGGATTACAGAGCAGTAAATAGAGAGTTTACAATATAGGAAGGGTGGCTGTACTAACTGTGATTGATGAAGGTTCCATGACAACACAGGTGTTCAACAATAATGATAATGATGAAAATTTAAAATATACAAACCAATAAATTGCTTAAGGTATCGTAATTAATGTGTTCAAAAGCAAAGTAACGGAGTAACGGAGTAACTGCGCTTCGTTACTTTTCCTTTCAAAGAAACGGAATAACGATAACGGAACTACTTTTTCGCAGTAACGGAGTAACGATAACGGAACTACTTTTTTGAGTAACGATGCCCACCTCTGCCTAAATGCAATATATATATATATATATATATATATATATATATATATATATATATATATATATATATATATATATATATATATATATATATATATATAAAAATATATATATATATATATATATATATATATATATATATATATATATATATATATAT
Organism: Trachelipus rathkii; assembly: GCA_015478945.1. Classification (NCBI taxonomy): domain Eukaryota; kingdom Metazoa; phylum Arthropoda; class Malacostraca; order Isopoda; family Trachelipodidae; genus Trachelipus; species Trachelipus rathkii. The sequence continues at coordinate 11,672 of JABUQX010122283.1, read as the reverse complement.
ATATATATATATATATATATATATATATATATATATATATATTTTTTATATAGATATATATAGCATATATATATATATATATATATATATATATATATATATATATATATATATATATATATATATATATATATATATATATATATATATATATATATATATTTAACGAACACATTTTTATAAAGCAACGTAAAGAGTTGAGTTCCCTTTTACAGAAATGTTTTCCTCAGTTAAATATTAATCTGGTATTCACAGCCACAAGAAAAATCTCTTCCTTTTGTAACCATAAAGACCACACTCCTGCATCTCTTCGTTCCTCTATCATTTATAAATTTTCATGTGACAGCTGCGATGCTGTTTATATTGGCAGCACTCTGCGCCAATTTTTTGTGAGGATCGATGAGCACAGAGGTGTCTCCACCCGTACAAAAACTTTCTTGAGTTCACCAGCTTTTTCTTCCATCAGAGATCATTCCCATTCTTCAGACCACAACTTTAACTATAACAATTTCAATATACTAACACAAACAAATTCACAAACCAACTTGCATATTTTAGAAACACTATTCATTCATAAAAATAAACCCTCCCTAAATAGTGATTCTGGTCCGTTCAAGCTGCAACTGTTTTGACGTACTCTGCTGTGAAGCGATTTGTAACTTGCTTTCCTACTTAGATGTATTTGCTAGTAAAATATCCCTATACAATCGGTAAGTTATTGCTTTCTTGTTCCTTGAAAACACTTCTTGCTCCTGTTATTTAAATTTTTAGTTACCCCTAGACAAATTGATTAAATAAACTTTATAACTATTATATTTGTTTATAGATTCTGCATTATATAATGGAAGCGACGTCCAAGGATTCTAAATTAAATCTAGTTTTATAAATGGTATGATGTTTAGAGTTTTGTATATATTTTCAAGACATTGTTAAATTTGTTTTAGGATTTTGAACTTTGTAAAATTGTACATTTTCGAATTTTATTATTATTTGATATTATATATATATATACCATATATATATATATAGCAGATATATATAAATATATATATATATATATATATAGTTATATATATATAATTTTATTACAAAGTATATATAAAATATATATATAAATATATATATATATATATATATATATATATATATATATATATATATATATATATATATATATATATATATATATATATATATAATATAGAGCGATATATATTTTTTATATATATATATATATATATATATATATATATATATATGTATATATATATATATATATATATATATATATATATATATATATATATATATATATATATATATATATATATATAGGTGGGCGTTATCTCGATAAATTATCGCGATAATTTATAGCGATAACGGTTTCGGGTTACTTTTTCTTTCATGTAACGCACCGAGTAAGCTCCGTTATTATTTTTCATCCGTTACTTTTTAGTCCGTTACATTTTGTTCGACTTTCTTTGAATGTTGATAGCCAATTGACCACCCTGGTCAAGCTAAAAAATCCTTTTATTATATATATATATATATATATATATTATATATATATATATATATATATATATATATATATATATATATATATATATATATATATATATATATATATATATATATATATATATATATATAAATAATATTAATCTTCATA
>JABUQX010122283.1:0-2500 GCA_015478945.1 Trachelipus rathkii | reverse complement strand
TCCTGAACAAAGTTACCCAGTTATATAAGTACCTTATTCGCCCTTGTGGCGGAGTACTGTCTCACATCTGGGAGCTCCGCTTCCACCTCCTTCTCTATTGGATAGGGCTGAGTCTAAAGCTGGGCAGACTAATAAATAAACTGTTTCCACCCATACCCCTTGACTCCTATCTCAAGTGAATGTGACGCTGGCGCACTCTCTCTTTCTATAGGTACTACGGTGGCAAGTGCTCGGGGGAGCTGACCTTCGCATTCCACCACCATTGCATCGCCCTCGTAGCACAATGGGTGCTCTTGCTCGCATGAATTTTGTGTGAATATTGAGAACCCCAGACTTGCTCGTCGTGGTGCCTCTTTCTTTCCCAGCTACTTGTTCTGTGGAACTCTTGCCTCCTTCTGTTTTTCCAACTGTATTTAATCTTTCCCTCTTTAAAGCCACGTCTGAGCTCACCTGAGAGATTTGCGTTAGGCTAGATTGTGGTTTTTCATGTCTTGTATTTTCTGCCCCCTCCTTGAAAGGGGCCCAGCCCGTGAGTGGTGAAGACTGTAAAAAAAAAAAAAATACAAAAAATGAAAAAAAAAAATATATAGTGATATATATATATATATATATATATATATATATATATATATATATATATATATATATATATATATATATATATATATATATATATATATATATATATATATTTATCTCAAAATCTATTATCAAGACTGGGGGTAAGGTGCGTACATGCACCGGAAAAAGGAAAGTAGTAGAAGAACATGACACAAGTCAAAAAGCCCAGCCTTACCACCCCCTTTATACCTATTAGTGAGAACTCGTCGCAGTCAGAAAATCCACCCGAGAGCTTCACGGGACTGCGATGGACCCTCACTGTGGCATCTCGTCAGTGTGGGGTTCATCCCTTGGCCCAGGGCCACAACCATACCCCTCTTACAAAACCCCGCCATTCACTCCTATTATTCAGCTTTCTTCTCGCCTCTGCCAAACTTGCATTTCTCTCCTCCAGGCATTCCTTTACCTACTCAGTCCACTTTTTGTTCGGTCTCCAAGCCTGTCGATTCACAGCACACACACTACCATACATCCGCTTAACCAACCGACTGTCATCCATCCTTTCCACATGACCAAACCATCTCAACGTACTTTCATTTATTCTCTCATTTATCCCTTTCTTCACACCACACAACTCTCCAATACATTCATTCCTCATTTTGTTAATTCTTCTCACACCTAACACGCCCCTAAGATTGTCCATCAACACATTGTACTTCAGATCACCACCTCTTATTCCAGACCATAGTCTCACTACTATACATTAATACTAGTAACAACATACCCTCATGTAAGACCCTAGTGCACTCAAGATTTAGTCCCTTTACATCCACCAACGATTTAATTGCACCAGCCACCTTCCTGCCATTCACAACTTTCCTACTACACTCTGCATCATCCGTTCCCTTTTCATACAACATATATCCTAAATATTTAAACTCAAACACTTGTCTCAGCTGCTCACCATCTAACATAAATTCACCCCGAGGACTGTCCTCACTCACAACCATAACCTTACTCTTATCTACGTTTACTTTAAAAATTCTCCTTTTACACACCCTACCAAATCTCTCTACCAATCCTCTCAAACTCTCTTCACATTCACCACACAAAACCAAATCATCGTCATATAATAGGTAGGAAACCCTCCACTTTCTTCCATTCTCCATCATTCTAACACCATCCCCTGCCACTCCCACCTCTTATTCTTTCATAACCCCATCTATATACAAATTGAATAACCAAGGGGACATAATACATCCCTGCCTCACTCCGCTATTAATATTAAACCAATCACTTTTGACACCATTTATTCTTACACACGCTTCACTATTGTCACACATACTTTTGATTCCATTCAGAACCTTGCCACCAACACCATATATCACTAACACATGCCATAGAATTTCCCGATTAATTGTATAATACGCCTGTTGCAAATCCATAAAACCTAAATACAATTTATTCTTCTCCTCCCTCATTTTCCCAATCATTTGTTTCAATGTAAAGATTTGATCCACATCCTCTACCACTTCTAAACGCACCTTGTTCTTCACCAATCAGTCCTTCAGTCACTCGACGCACTCTTTCGACCAAAATACCAGCATATATCTTCCCTACAAAACTCAATAAACTAATTCCCCAAAATACCTTCAGTTACCTTATCCCCTTACTTTATAAACTGTAGAGTTGAAAGTGAACGCTTGTGCGAGAATTTGATCCTTTTCACCTCTCTACTCTCTCTCTGTCTATATATATATATATATATATATATATATATATATATATATATATATATATATATATATATATATATAGCAGATATATATATATATATATATATATATATATATATTGAAGGGCCTGCCAGCTTAAGGAAGATTTAAGATTTAAAAGTGGATTTTCCTTTGAAAGAACTCAAAATATAATTTAACATTAG
>JABUQX010122282.1:25000-31371 GCA_015478945.1 Trachelipus rathkii | reverse complement strand
CTATATATATACTACCCTATATAGAGTATATATATATTATAAAGTTAATTTTCTGCAGATGTTATCACTTATTTTATTTGTTTCTTGTTATACAAATTATATTAAAAAAGAAATATATATGTAAATATATATTTAAAAAGAAATATATATGTAAATATAAATATATATATATTTCTTTTTTGCTTCTTTTTTATTTTTTGTTCTTTGTGATTGATGATGCGAAACTTTTCCCAAGAAATGTAATTCAAATTCACTTGATTAAGAATAATTTAAATTGAAATTAAATCAAGATTAAACATGCTAAAAATAAAAATAGAAAATTTAAATTAAAAAGAACTTTTTAAATAAGGCAAAAAAAATATCCATCACAAGCAGCTTTTAAATCTAAGAGCTTTCAAAACTTTATATTATATTCATAACGATATGTCCTATATATATATATATTAGTATATATGTTTTACAGTTGTCACCACCACTCACGGGGAGAGCCCTGTATTCAAGGAGGGGGTGTTGCACGCTAAAATTTCATCCACTAGCGTAAATTACGAGATGAGCACAGACGCAGCTTTAAAGTGAGGGAGATTATATTCAGCAGGAAACACACAGAAGATGGAAGAGGATTCCACAGAACAGATGTGGCAGAAAAGAAGAAAGCACCGCAGCGACTAGCCTGGAGTTAACTACATCAACACAAAACTCTGTGCGCAGACACAGCACCCCTGTGCTACGAGGGCGTCGTAAAGATGATGTGGTGGTACGCGAGTGGTAAGTTCCCGTCGAACACCTGCCGCTGCGGTACCTATAGAAAAAGAGAATAAAGCACCACATCGTCCGCAAAGATGTAAGAGGGTCAAGTGAAACTGGAAAGATACAGAACAGTTTATAAGCCTTTTAGCTTTTGGACTCGATCCTGTCCAAAAGCCGGGTGAAAACCAGAGCCCCCCCAGATATGAGAATAGTACTCCATCCAAGGGCGGATGAGACCCTTTTATAGCTGGAGAGTAACTGAGAAGGAGGAAAAAAATCTCGCAGTCTAAACAGAACGGCCCAGTTCTTGAGGCCGCCTACAAACCTTTGTGGATGTGAGGTTCCAAGGACATTTTTTGTTTATGTTAAGGCCAAGGAGGTTTATATTGTCAACAGGAAGGACGAGAGAACCGTCGAAAGAGATATTAAAGTTAGAAGGTGGTTTTAGAGAGCGAGATTTGTAGAAGGTTGAGTTTTTAAAGAAATTGAATTCACAAGGGTTGAGACGACCCCAAATCGGAAAATTCTATCCAGACAGGCGAGAATAGAATTCGAAAGATTAAGACGAGAGGCAATCTAGAAGTAAAAGATGGAGCAGAATTGAAATGAGTTTGAAGAATGAAGGGCGAGTCATCGGCATATGATTGGATAGAGTTAGATGTGCAGGTGAGAAGATCCTTAATGAAAAGTTAAGAATAAAGTTAGGAGATAAGACAGACCCTGAGGAACACCACTATTAACAGAAAAAGAAGGAAGTCGGTCCATCAACACAGCCGATATTAAGCGACTTGAAAGAAAGCTAGACATAAGTAAGCAAGAGAAGGAGGAAACCCAAAGGAGGGGAGGCTTGTGAGAGCAGTGACGGCATGCCATACCCGTACAAAATGCTTTGGGATATGTCAAGGCGCCACCACGCAAGTCTCCCCGTAGTTCCTAGAGCGCGAAAAAACCATAAATCGGTTAAATAGGAAAGAATATCACCAGTAACCTCGAACGCCGAAAACCGTACTGGCGATCGCGAAGAAGAGAATGAGATTCCAGATGGTCTAGAAAGTGAGAGATAAGAAGGGTTTGAAAGATCTTAGATAGAATACAGGAAGTGAGAGCTATGGGGCGATAGTTGGAAGGATCAGAGGGGCTTCCTTTTTTCGAATAGGTTGACATGTCGTGCTTCCAACACTGAGGGAAAGTGTTAGGATTGAGACATAGGAAATAGTTGAACGTGAGTGGAGGGGCTAGCTCGAAGCACAACTCCCTCAAAACTCGGGAGGAATGCCATCCGGGCCCCCCGCCTTCCTAACATTCATAGATCTCAGGAGCCCATGCACCCGATCAAATGTAATTCACAGGCAAAGGACATAGGACACCTGTGGTGATTAAGGTGAAGGAGGAGGTAATGCCAGAATCGATCCAGGGTTGAAGTAGAGGAAAATAGGAGGCCTTTTCAGTTGGAGGAGTTCAGCACAGAGCCATATGATGCGATAAGAGGAGGAAAGCCAGAATTTTACAGAAGTTATTAGAGATGTTTTTGGCAAGAGGGCAGAAAGATTTGTCAGTAAGGAGAACCAAGGAGGTGAGCGCACTTTTCGTTTGATGAAAGCCCGCTTTGCTCGTCGAAAGAGTATCCCTGCAACGATTTCTAGCTGAATGAAAATTAACGAGAGTGATAGGAGAACGAGAATTTTCCACTCCCGTTACGCACTGTCTCTTGTTTGAATGGCAAGAGAACAAGCACGAATCGAACCAAGGATTATGAGGAGAGAAAGATATAGTCGAAGAAGGATGAACCTGCTCATCCCGTCAACGATTACAGCTTCCACCTTAATGGCAGAAGCCGAAGCGTCTTCAGAGTCAAAGCAGTCATTCCAATTTAGTTAGCGTAGAAGCGACGCAAGGATCCACCCAATCACCCCAATCACAGTTGCTCAGAAAAAAAAACGCGTAGGGCAAGGATGAGCTGTTGGGAGAGAAAGTTATTAAAGTTAAGAGATATAAGGTTGTGGTCAGAATTACCGATAATAATAGGAGCGAAGGTAGTGTATTTATAGAGAGAAGGACTAGTGGGTGAAACATAGGTCAAAGAATGTGTTCAAAGAACTGGTTAGGGACGATCCGAATGTGTGTAGCTCTTTGATTAGTTTGCCTCCAGATCGTGAGAATGCTGAAGTGATTCAAATTTAGGCCTCCTCCCACCTTAAATCAGTATGCTTGAGGATTCCCAACCATCAGTGTTGTGTACATTGAATCCCCTAAATTAGAGGACCTCAGTATTTGGATGAGAAGATATAACGTCTCGTGAGAGTAGTAAGATATTCAAAGAAAGAGTGAAAATCTGTTTCTGTCTAGGAGAACAGTAGCAGGAACGCACAAGATTATTGTAGGTTAGGAAGGAAGGGAAAGATTTTTAAGCCACAGCGGGCAGCGAAGTTAGGAGATTCGCAGATTCACGAGGACGTTGTTACAGGAGTATAATGTTACATAGGCACACACTCCCACCCTTCAGACGGAAATTATGAAATAAGGTATAGTTGGATATATTAAACGATAATAAATAATACGTTAAAATACTTAATTATATAATATATATATATATAGATATATTATATATATATATATATTATATTATATATATATTATATATATATATATATATATATATAATATATATATAATATATATATATATATATATTATATATATATATATATATATCTATCAGGGGTCTCAAAAAAATTGTACTAAACACAATGGACTGTTTTTATGATTTTTCAGGGTGTAGCTTACTGTAAACAGAATGCAGAATACAACTTAACTGGAGACGAGAAAAGTGGGGTCCTTAAATAATATTTGGGACAACCGGAAACGCCACGGAAGTGCAAAGACGGTTCAGAAGGGAGTTCGATAAACAGGCAAACAACACACTTGGACCATTGCCCGCATCAAGGAGAGAAATTTGAAGCACATGGAAACCGATAACAACGTCAATAACAAACGTTCTGGAACAACCACGGACTTTCACCAAGCCTGCAAAAGAGAGTAGGTACAGGAAAAACCATTCATCCGATCCCCACAGAATTCTCACGACAACGGGCTTCGGGAGACACACATCTCAAAGAGTAGAGTCCATTTCGCATTCTTAAGCGTTCTTACGCTGGGAAAGCTAACATTACCAAGGACTTACTCCATTCTTCCCCAATGAAGACGATTCCGGCGGAGCTTCAATTTTGTAAATGGGTACTGGCTAAATGCTGCAGAAGATTGCACAGGGTTTCCACGCAAAATGTCTGGAGCGATGAGGACACCTTTAAATTAAATGGCTCGATAATAGATTATACTGTACCTACTGGGAGGGTCATGTAAATTCCTCATGTTAAATTACTGAACCATCATTTAAACCTACCAGTGGGTAACTGTGTGGTGAGGTATTTCAAGCATTGGGCGTCATAGGACCGTTTTTTTTAACGGAGTGGTCGATGGGGACAGGTATCTAACCTTGCTGCAGGAGTCTGTCGGTCCACACATTTGACGAGATGTTGGTGATAACGACGTGATTTACTTTCAACAAGATGGAGCACCTCCCACTACCATCGCGATGTAGAGCTCACCTCGATGCAAGCATTTCAAAAACTCATGGATTGGACGAAGGGGTAGTATTGAATACCCTGCGCATTCCCCAGATCTCACGCCAATGGACTTCTTTTTATGGGGATACCTCAAGAACAGAGTTTATAGGCTTAAACAGAACGATTAAATGCAATGAAATTTTTAAATCGACATCCAAATGAACGTTCATGTCGTTTACGCACTCCATTGGGATCGCGCATCAGCAGTGTCTGAACAATGGCGGTCATCATTTTGAACATTTGCGAACATGGATTCTTTAAATACATATATTCTGTATTCAAGCCTTTAAACTTGTCTTATGTTCAAAATAAAGTTTGTTATGGTCTTTCAAATCATCAATTGATGGTTTACCTGTATGTATATATATATACAGTATATATATATATATATATATTATATATATATATATATAATATATATATATAATATATATATATAATATATATATATAATATATATATATATATATATATATATATATATATATATATATACAGATTTTCGAACTTACATATCAACTGTTAACTCCACAATTCCCCTTCCTTTAGTGTGGAAAGTTACTCAGTAAATATCTCGTCTTTCCAACAACTCCTCACCCACAGTCCTCCGCTTTGGGCCTGAAATAACCGATACGATCTCTGCTCCTGCTGCTGTTGCAGACGCATTAGGTTATAGTGGAACCTAACACTGCGCGTCAGACTCTAAACAGGCAAAAGGGGAAGATCAACACCTATAAACCGTCTTTTACATTTGCAGAGAATCAACTTCACTGGTGAATAGCAAAGACGGTGCTCTTGCGTCCAGACGTGATTGTCTACATCATGCCTTCCGTCAATTATTTCCATCCCTTGGGCATAGCATTTTCTGGATCTAATAACAGAATCTGGATTCGAATCTTCTTTTCCTTCTATTGGGACTACAGCTTTTGTAATCCCTAAACCCCAAAACCTGGGAAAAGGTCCGCAAGTTGGCGGGACCAACCAAAGAACAATCCTCGTTAACCTGTCATTCCGGTAAATTAATGGAGAAAATGTTTTCAGGCCACTTTCTCCCTGTTCTGGAGAATCGCCAAGCCTTTTCTAATTTCCAGTTTGGTTTCCGCAAAAATCGTTCGACAGCAGCGGACCCCTTGTTAAAACTAAACCATGACTTCCGGGAAGCCTTCTCAACTGGTGGGATGGTTTTTGTGTCTTCTTTGATCTTGTAAAAAACTTTAACACAACGGGAGGAACTGGTATTCTCCTTTAAACTCCATGACGCTCGGATTCCGTAGACCAATTCCCTCTTTTCATTAAATGCTTTCTGTCAAATAGATCTATCCAGGCTCGGTGCTCTTCTATTCTGTTACGTCACTTATCTGGAATGAGAGCGTCCGGCAGGGTAGTGTTTTAAGGTTATTACTATTTGTCTCGAATTTAATGATATTGTTACTTCTATCCCAGCAACGGTCAATTTTTCTCTCCATGTTGATGAACTTGCATTATTAATAGCCACACCAGTCCTTTGCTTGGCAACGGCAACCTCCAACTAGCTATTGGGAATATGCCCAATGGGGTGACTCCCCATGGCATCCATTTGCTCTCCCACAAAAACCCAGCAGTGCTTTTTAGGAAAAAAGGGAATCGAAGAACCTGCCAGATTCTTCCAGCAAATCTTTCCTTATATGGTTAGCCCATTCCTGTAAACTTCACAAAAAATTTAGGATCATTCTAGAGTGACCAACTTAACATACGTTCGCATATTAAGCTCCTGAAAAACGACTGTCATCGCGTGCCTGACCTGTTTCGTCATTTCTGCTGCAAAAAATATTGGGTTATGGTCTAGGCCCCCCAACTCTACTTACACCACGTTAGATTCCCATCCAAAACGAGGCGATCCAGTATCTTTCACTGGAGCCTTCTTGTGATAGGTCCCCCCGGGCTGACAGTTGAAGTTTGAATCCAATGTTGATGCCACTCCTATCTTCGAAGTTGCACAAAGTTATCTTCGTTTTTTAAAAC
>JABUQX010122281.1:0-2500 GCA_015478945.1 Trachelipus rathkii | reverse complement strand
GGGACCTTGTCTTCTTTGAGACGTGTTTACGTTATTTCAGTTCAAAGATCTGGTGAAACTTATTAAGGTAAGAAAGTTGCATCATTCATCGTTTAGGTATCCATACAATTTAACACGTGACAACTTTAATTTACATCTTGACATTTTAACATTAGCATGTATGATACTGATGCGGTATTTTGTTATTTTATTAACATCGTTGAAAAGTAAATACTTTACACCAAAACCAAACTCCTTACGAATATTAGTCTTAGCTATGGTTCTATGTTTTCACTATATACGTTAAACATTACCTGGTATTTAGCGATAGGGAGTAGGAAGAGAAAACATGTATCCAATGGTTGTCTAGTAAACCCAACTGGGAAATGAATTTATTCATCATTTCTATTAATATGTAACTGTTGATTTGTCTGATAACTTAAAATTATATTTATTTCAGGACGATGGACAGGAAGAGTGAAAATTTAGCATTGAGGGGTAAAATTGTAGGGCTTCACGAAAGCGGCATGAACAAAAGCCAGATCGCCAGGCACCTTGGTCTTAACATCAAGACTGCTATGAAGTGGATCCAAAGATATGAAGGTGAAGGAGATCTAAGAGATCGTCCTCGTAGCGGTGCCCCTCGATGCACTACTAGAGCTGAAGACCATGAAATTGTCCATTACGTAACTCAAAATCCCTTCACGAATGCCAAAGACATCCAGAGGCAACTACATATTGACTGTTCTTCAGATACAGTTCGTAGACGTCTCAACGAGGTGGGTATTTATCACCGAGTACCAGCTATAAAACAAAAATTGACAGAACAACATAAAAGAGCGAGACTTGCCTTTGCTACAGAACATGCGCAGAAAGACATGGAGTTTTGATCTCGGGTGGTTTTTAGCGATGAGAAAACCTTTTCATCTACGGATCACGGTCCACTGCATTGTTGGCGACTGAATAACACGCGCTATCAACCGTGCAACATATATGAAGAAGCCAGAAGTGGGCACGTGACATGCAACGTTTGAGTGGATGAATTATTTTTCTCTTGGAGATCTCACGACCATAAATAGATGGTTCACATCCGATCAATATCCAGAAATATTAGAAGAAGCTTTAAAATCTTACCCTGTTCGAGCTTTTTTATTTCCAGACCCTGAGAGATTTTTATATGTGCATGACAATAGCCCTATACATACAGCTCGAAGGGTTACCCAATGGTTTGAAGAATACGACAGAAATATTCAACTTCTACCTTGGTCAAGTCATGAATGTGACTTAAATCCCATTGAGAACCTTTGGGGGGTGTATTGTTCGAGACTGGATTCTTATTTTATTATTATTATTAATTATTATTATTTATTATTATTATTATTATTTACGTAATTTTTATTATTATTATTATTATTTTATTATTATTATTATTATTATTATATATTATTATTATTATTATTATTATTATTATTATTATTATTATTATTTTATTATTATTATTATTATTATATTATTATTATATTATTATTATATATTATATGTATATTATTATTATTATTATTTATTTATTATTATTATTATCCTTATCATTATCATTAATGAGTATCATTATTATTATTATGTATTATTATTTTATTATTATTATTATTATTATTATATTATTATTATTATTATTATTATTATTATTTTATTATTATTATTTATTTATTTTATTATTGATTTTATTATATTTTTATTATTATTCTTATTATTATTATTATATTATTATTATTATTATTATTATTATTATTATTATTATTATTATTATTATTATTATTATTATTATTATTATTATTATTATTATTATTATTATTATTATTATTATTATTATTATTATTATTATTATTATGTATTATTATATTATATTTATTATGTATTATATTATTTTATTTTTTATTATTATTATTATTATTTTTATTATTATTTTTATTCTTATTATTATTATTATATTATTATTATTATTATTACATTATTATATTATTATTTTATTATTATTATTATATTATTATTATTATTATTATCTATATATTATTATTATTAATTATATATTATATTATTATTATTAGGTTATTATTATTATTATTTTATTATTATTATTATTATTATTTTCTTATTATTATTTATTATTATTATTATTATTATTATTATTATTATTTTATTATTATATATTATTATTATTATTATTATTATTATTATTTTATATTTAATATTATTATTATTAATTATTATTATTATTTATTGTTTTTATTATATTAATCACTATTATTATTATTATTATTATTATTATTATTATTATTATGTATTATTGATTATTATTATTATTATTCATTATTATTATTATTATTATTATATATTATTATTATTATTATTATATTATATTAAATTATTATTATAATTATTTATTATATTAGTTATTATTATTTTATTTATTTTTATTACTATTATTATGATTATTATTATTATTTAATTATGTATTATTTAT
>JABUQX010122280.1:12500-16799 GCA_015478945.1 Trachelipus rathkii | reverse complement strand
TATATATATATACATATATATATATATATATATATATATATATATATATATATATATATATATTATATTTTTATATATATAAAAGTGAAATAGAAATTTTAACATATATATAGTATATATATATATATATATATATATATATATATATATATATATATATATATATATATATATATATATATATATATATAATATATATATATATATATATATATATATATATATATATATATATATATATATATATATATATATATATATATATATTATTATTATATATATATATATATATATATATATATATATATATATATATATATTATTATATCCCTTAATAGGTAACGTGGCTAATTTTTATGAATATCATTAAATAAGATTGAGAAAAAGAAACATAATTGTATAATATCATAAGACAAGTTTATCGTTATATAAAAGTAAATAATCGCAGAAGCGTAATTTCACTCCCCTTGTGCGAAAAGCTTACGAACTTTATTTTGGAATAAAAGTTGAAGACCAAGATAAGGCATGGGCATCTCACATTTGTTGTAAAACTTGCGTAACATTGTTTACAAGTTGTGTAATTAAAAGGTGAAGCGCATAAAATGCGTTTCGCAGCACCAGTGGTTCGGAAAGAACCATAGAACTAAATCACGGATTGCTATTTTTGCCTTCAGTTACATGCCTCAAAGTATATCGTGAATTATTCCGGATTTACTGTCACATACGATATGTCATACTAGAAGCATTAGAAAAATCTACCAGCATCTTGGACTTTGGGTGAAGAAGAACGTGAATTCATTAATTTTCAACCTAATGAAGATTTACAGCCTGCACAGCAGGTCGACAATGATCCATTGTTTACAATTCAGCAATTATATAGAAAACCACATTCATTCTTTAAATATTACAAACTCACAAACATTCAAGAAAGCCATACAAAACCTCACTTCTCTAATCGAAAAACCAACTAACAAATTCATTCCCAGAGGATACATCAAAAATATGACAAAACTCTAACACCTGAAATAGAACAGTTAGTCGAACAACGCAACTCACTTAGAAAAATAATACCCACATCACTCCAAACGATAACACAGATTAACTCCTTAAACGCCCATATCATAAACTTAACAAACACACACCCTTTAAACAACTTCCAAACCTTCCTCACCAATAACATCCAACACACGAATAACACCAAGAATGTGGAAAACAATAAATACACTAAAAACTCAACCAACCAGCAAACTCACGAATCCATCAAATCCCAAACTCACAAAACTCTCAATCCAACATACAACACGTAAACATTCTCGCAATTCACTTCGCATAGAAGCAGAGTCAAAAACCCACTCACCCTCAAAACAGGAAAATCATCAAAGCTATCAAGAAAATAAAACTCAACCACGACCAACAATAGAAATAACCACAACTAACCTAGAAAACATAACAAAGACACTTAAAAACTCACCTGCAACTGGTCCAGACAACATCTCAAAAAAAACACCTCAAACAACTAGGGAAAACAGCTTTAACTCAATTTGTGCAAATAATAGTTCCATCAGCCTAAATTTCATTTCCCCTATCTGAAAAAAAGCTATTATTATGACCAATCTAAAACCAGGAAAAGACCCCTGTGACCCTTCACCATGTGGCCCTATATCTCTCTGTTATCAACACCATGAAAACCTTTAGAAAAAACTATACTAAACAAACTACCTCAACACATCATTAAGCACAAATTCCAACTCAGTTTCAAACAAATACCCTCAACTACAATCGCACTCATAAACATTGTTCAACTCATAATCAACGTCTTAAACTCAAAACCCACTCACAAACAATAATCATAGCAATCAACATCAACAAAGCATTCGATACAGTACTTAAGCATAAATTTATCCACAAAATAACATAATCTAACATCCCCACCAACCTAAAGAAATAGATTTCCAATTTCCTATCAGGAAGAACATCAGAAATACAAACAAACAATACAAAACTAGAACAGTAAACATCAATAATGGAGTACCCCAAGGTGCACATGCCTGATAGAAAACAGAATGTTTGGCTCACCAAGCAAATCATCAATTACTTTAATCACCACCGACCGCCAACTCGGCACAACACCCTTCCAAGTTTACTTAACAACATTGCCATACCCTTCAACATAACTCCCAAAATCCTCGGAGAAACACTTGACACTCATCTCGCCTTCAAAAAACACAGATACATAATATCACCTACAAACAAGAAACTGAACATATTAAGAACCATCGCTGGCACAGACATCACAAGCAATAAACAGACATCCACCACCACAAACAAACAATATATTCGCCCTATTCTAAACTACGAATCTCCTACTTGGCACCTACTACTGACAAAAAACAACATAAAGAAACTCAAAACTACAAAAATAAGGCACTAAGAATCATAACAGGATCCACATCAACAACACCACAAAAACACCTACACGAAGAAACCAAAATACTACATATAAGAGTAGATTAGATTTACTACTTGAAAAGGTACCACAAAGAGCAAAGTCAATGTTTTCGATCTCCTCACATTACTCATACTAAGCAATGGTATCCTTTGCACTGTTACTAGGGTGTGGAATGGTAGTGGTCAACCCTCTCTGTCACCTATCTTTGAAGTACCTACAATAAGCACTCTTGTGCTCGATTTTTCTTGCAGTTGTTATCTGTTATCTAAACTGTTATCGTCTAGTTTAATAAATAAAACTACGAGACCTAGGAGATTAAAATAATAATAATAATAAATAATTAATAATAATAATAAAATAATAATAATTAATAATAATAGTAAATAATAATAATAATAATAATAATAATAATAATAATAATAATAATAATAATAATAATAATAATAATAATAATAATAATAATAATAATAATAATAATAATAATTAATAATAATAATAATTAATAATAATAATAATAATAATAATAATAATAATAATAATAATAATAATAATAATAAAATAATAATAACAATAATAATAATATAAATAATAAAAATAATAATTAATTAATAATAATAATAATAATAAAATAATAATAATAATAAATAATAATAATAATAATAATAATAATTAATAATAATAATAATAATAATAATTAATAATAAAATAATAATAATATAATAATAATAATAATAATATTAATAATTAATAATAATAATTAATTAAAAATAATATAATAATAATTATATTAATAATTAATCTTAATGAATAATAATAATAATAATTTAAGTAATAATAATAAAATAATTATAGGAATTCGAATATCAACCTTTGATTTAATAAAAGTTTTTGATTTCATTTCTAACGTTCTAAATATTTATTTTTGTACATTATTTTGTTTCCTTAATTAAAATAATTTTTGAAAACACTTTACAGAGAAGAAGATTATACAGTATTTACATAGATTCCTGACGCGTTTCGTCTCTATACTTGAGACCACCTTCAGAGGTTATTTCTTGTAGGCGAATGATGTGTTTTAATTGATATATATTTAAGTAAATCAAAATGATATTTAGTCTGACTGAAAATACCCTTAAATGTTATGTTTCTGTTTGGTCTACGCGTTTTGATGTAAGAAGGGCCTCAGGCAATTTCAAGTTTCTGAAACTTCACATGGATCCGTTATAATATTCGTGAAGTGTTTGTAAATATCACCATAGTAAAAAAAAAAACCGTGATATTTTCTATATTTGATCTGAACATTTGCCTTGTTGAAATGTTCCAAAGATTTTACTGGGCTGTAAGCGATGTTGATATTCCTTGTCCAACAATCTATTCGTCGGTAACCAATTATATGTCGACGTTAAGTCTTGACTCAGGGCAGTTCAATTGGTTCACAGCGTTGAATGGTTGTCGGGCAAAACACTCTGTGCTAAGGAGGATTGACAGTTGTTTGAACCTTATGTTTATAGTCTGACTTTAATTTTTGAGGGGTCATTAGTTTTGAGGTGAGAGTTCAAAATATTACAAAGGAACTTTTCTTCCTTATTGAAGTCTAGTTTATAGCATTGGGAAGTTTTTGGAAGAAATTTATCGAAAAATTTTTCTGATTATTTTACTTTCTTATTATATAATTGCAAGGGTTTTATTAATTAAGCTTTCAACTGAATATTGTTGATGATCACAGTTGGATTTAAGTTTACTTAATGCTCCAAATTTCCTCATCAAAAGTTTACAAGTTGAACATTAAGTTGTATGCTCTGTAAACTAGAGTTTTTAGCGATAGATTCTTTGTAAATAGTCGGTGAATA
>JABUQX010122278.1:0-10000 GCA_015478945.1 Trachelipus rathkii | reverse complement strand
AGGATCGAACGTTCGGCTTATTAGATTCATGTTGCCTCACTTCTATAATTAAAGAAGGCCTTTCGGCAACTATATATTAAACGGATCTAAACAACGCGTCCGTTTTGCATCAGCCTGATATTTCGTTGATTATCTATATTCGGGCCAGGAGGTTTTAGAATTACTGGAAGAGTGGAGCTACAAGTACTAATTGGTTGGTAATCTTTGCAAATGTAATTTTAGTTTGTCCGGATACTACGTCGTTCCCACTAGAGATTTTTGATAGGAACGGACACTTTAAAAAATTACCGCTTACGAGTAAATTATACGGCGCGATAGACATTTACGATAAATCAAGGGTGAAATAGGAGATTCCATTTAAAACTAATAAAGAAGGAACAATAATGCGAAAATAGGGTCATCCCTTCTTCTTAATAGTTCTCCAAAGCCATCCAAATAACAACATTACAACTTTTAGGTTTAGACAGAACTTATAGTCAAGGTCTTAGTCTGCACCTACCAAGAAGGACATATAATCATTCAAGGTTTGGTAAGTTATGGTCGGCTGTACTAATTCAGCCAGTAATGAATCAAGGAGATGGATATGCTATTTCTGTCGGTACAGGAACGCATATTTTTCCCCGTCTCTTCCTGAGAGCTAACTATAATTACCGAAGCGTTTCTGTCCTGTACCGGAAGCCGCCGCCCTGCTTATAGGGCCTCTGTACGGTACGGAGATCTGTCTGTACCGGTAACCGCCGCCCTGCTTATAGAGCCTCTGTAGGTACCGGAGATCACTCTATACGCCCTATGTATCGCTCCTCTGTCAGCGGAGGCTGCTTGAATTCTCAACCCCCTACCTCAGGGTGGTATTATCGCTCCTCTTCTATCGGAGGCTGCTTGAACACTCCTGCTCCCACCATGGAGGAGTATGTTGAGAAGAGTATCCCTGCAAAAAGGGGTGCCTCCTAATCATATATCGAATTTCGGTCGTTTTGGACAGAGCACCGCAGTAGCTCCTCCGCTCCGAGCGCCGCCGCCTCGAAATTACGCACTTCAGGGTGATTATATGCGGAACACCGCAGTGCCTCTTCCAAAAAAGGCTCATCCGCCTTCGCCTGCATCGCTTTCAGATGAATATAGTCGGAGCACCGCAGTGCCTCCCACTTTTAGAGCTCTTCCTGCCGCTTGTGATTCACTTCCAGGTGAATATAGTCGGAGCACCACAGTGCCTCCCACTATAAGAGCTCAACAAGTACAATTTACATCACCACGTGTCGATTTAGGTCGGTGCACACTCGATGCACCCTTCTTATAATACTGGTAAGTCTCAAATTAATGCACCAAATGGTATGTTAAGTAAGAGCACCACAGTGCAAATGCTCCAGGGCAACTTTCCGACTCAAAATGTCTTGCCCAGCGGCAGATATGTGCGGAATAGCGCTACACCTTTCATAAATAAATCGAATTTACCTCGTCAAGGTATGAATTATACCGGTAAGTACTATAATAATAGTAATTTAAATAGAACCACCGAGGTGTCACCTCTTACAGGAGCACCCCTGCTTCATAAATCACTTGATCGTCCTGTCACAAGCTATCCTAATCCTAGGTGGGGTTCTTCTCAGACATCATTGATTAATAATAATGAGCAGAATAATTTTCCACAAAGTCGGTGTCGTTCAGTAGTTCCTACAATGGAACATACAAATTTTTATTCATCTCTCAAGGATGAGATGGATAATACTAGTAATATGGAAAAAGGATTAACAGCAGAAGTTGTGCAGCATCAGAAGGAATTGTTTAGACATTATAATAAGAATAAGCGAGTACACTATCACCACATAAACGAGGTAAGTAATACTCCCATACATGATTATAAACATACTTTTAAACATCCTTCTGAACATACTTTCTTTTCTTCTGATAATTCTAATATCCTTCCTAATTCTTTACAGGAAATTAATTTGGCTTCTCAACCTTTTCTATCTTCGTCGCACCAGACCAGATACGCGGAAATACCAGATGGTAGCCCACATGAAATTAATTCTCCTTTCTCTTCGTCGCACCAGACCAGATACTCGGACTACATTGATGGTAACCGAAGTTATTCTAATTTTACAACGCACCCGACCATTTACTCGGATAAAATTACAGAAAGCGGAGATGTTGTCATAGACGACACCCTATCATATAAGGTGTATACTTCATCGGATTGGAAATATTACCTTACTCACGGTATATTCTCCCTGTTAAGGTACGGTCCAACATTGGTGCATCTCCTCCAGAGAATTTAGCACTCATAACTAAGAGCAAAAGTGATTATCTTTCCTCAGGTACTCTTTTCTTCGGAAACACTCTTTCTATATGCCATAAAGGCAATATTTTGCTAGAACTGGTAAATTTAGGCGCCGATACAGTTACTTTTGACAATCATTGCCTGCTTACCACAGCTTCTCCTCTTCTATATAAAACCACAGAACCATACCACATTAACACTGTCACAGTTTCTAAAGGTCTTTCCGATACACAAATTAGGGAAGTTTATAGAAAAATTTTACTTTCTGAGTCTAGTAAGGATTCCAACAAATATGTTTTAAATAATCCTTCACAACTAGAAGACATGCTTTCTTTCTTAGTTAAAAATAGAAACACTATAGCTTTAGCAGATGATCCCGTAGGTATCCGTCCTTTAAATAAATTTTCTATTAAACTCATGGAAGGCAGTCCAGATTATGTGTATACACGCCCGTACCGTCTCCCCCATAAATACATGGATGCAATAGATGAATGGGTAGAAGACAGTCTGTAAAAGAATTACATAGAACCCAGTATTTCGCCTAGTTCTTCGCCTTTACTTTTAATTCCTAAAAAGAGTGGTGGAAAAATGAGAGTAGTAGTCGACTACCGTAAGCTGAACTCATACACCGTTCCGGACAGGTATCCATTGCCTAATATATCCGAGTCTTTGTCAATAATTGGCTACGCATGCGTGTTCTCTTCGATTGACCTACTCTCAGGCTTTAGTCACTTGGAGGTCGAACCAACGTCTCGTCCTTACACTGCTTTCTCCACTTCTAGAGGACATTTGCAAATGAGAGTTATGCTACAAGGTGCCCGCAATTCTCCTTCGATTTTCAGTCGTACAATGGAAATGGCGCTTTCCGGCTTGCTAGGGGTCGTTTGTTTGCTTTTTATAGATGGTATTCTCATATTTAGTAAAGACATCCCTTCACACTATTCGCATCTTTCTAAAGTTTTTAATGCTTTATCCAATGCTCAGCTAAAAATAAAGCTTGAGAAGTGTTCTTTCTTCAAAAGCAGCGTCACTTTCTTAGGTTTTAAAATTAGTGAAAAGGGCTATCCCCTGACCCGGTCAAATTAGAGGCTATTAAAGGTTTTAAAATTCCTCAGAATGTGTCTGATGTCCGTTCAGCTCTTGGTTTCTTTAATTATTTTCGCCACATGATCCCGAATTATTCTTCTATTGTGCAACCCCTTACTCTGCTCCTAAAGAAGAATATTCCATTTTCTTGGCAAATTGAACAACAGTCCGCTTATGACTCGTTAAAGAAATTTTTACTTTTAGATCCTGCTCTTTCTTTCCCTAATTATTCTAAACCTTTCATACTGAGCACTGACGCTTCAGATTTTGGTATAGGAGCTGTGTTAGCTCAATTAGATGAGAATGGGAAAGAAAAACCATTAGCATTTACGTCAAAAATGTTAAGTAAGGCAGAAATAAACTATAGCACTACTGAGAAAGAAGCTATAGTGCTTTAACAACAAATTTAGAACTATAATATTTGGTTATCCCCTTAAAATTTATAATGATCATTCCGCTTTAGTTCATCTTTTCCGCCATAAACAGTTAACAGGTCGTTAGAAAGATGGAATTTAAAAATTCAGTCCTTTAATCCAGAAATTGTCCATATTGATGGTAAACTGAATATAGTTCCCGACTTTCTTAGTCGCCACCCAGTTCCTAATACTAGACACCTTTCTTCTTCTAATGAAGATGATCCTGACAATAAATCTTCTGCCATACGGTTTAAGGAGTTTCAAGATCCGGAAGAACCTTCTATTGCTCTTGTTCATAATCCTATTCCAATAGCTTTTCCTGACACAAGAGTTTATACTTTTTCGGATGAAGTTGTCTTCCACGAACAACGAAAGTGTTCTAGGTTGTCGGAAATTATCAAACAGATTGAAAATTCTCCGAACCCGGACAGTTGTCTCCCACATCTTATTGTTATAGGTATACTTTATTGGATATCTCCCAAAAATAAATACCTACTCGAAGTTCCTGATTCTCTCATATACACTATTATATTTTTGAATCACAACACTCTTTCTGCAGGTCATCCAGGTGCTGATCGCACTGAATACCGCATTAGGGAAAAGTATAACTTCCCTAGGTTATCTACTTTTGTTTCCTTCTTCTGTAAACAATGTACTTCTTGTCTCGAGGTCAAAGGTTCGAAACCTCATCCGGTTGCTATAAATTCGTATCCTTTGCCTTTTTATCCTTTTTCTAGAGTTAATTTAGAT
The DNA here is from genome assembly GCA_015478945.1 of Trachelipus rathkii. NCBI lineage: Eukaryota > Metazoa > Arthropoda > Malacostraca > Isopoda > Trachelipodidae > Trachelipus > Trachelipus rathkii. The sequence continues at coordinate 5,470 of JABUQX010122278.1, read as the reverse complement.
ACTATAGGTCCACTTCCGAAATGTAAAATTACAGGCGCTAAGTACATTTTAGTTTTTAAAGATGCACTTACTAGCTATTGCGAAATTTGCCCTGTAGCCTCCAGAGATGGTAAAGTAGTTGCGGAAACTCTCTTAAATAGGGTCATACTGCATCATTCTGTGCCAGAAATTCTTATAACTGACCGAGCCGCAGAGTTCACTTCAGAATTTTTCAAAGAAGTCTGCAAAACGTGGAAAATTAAAAATAGCACTATTGCCGTCATAGATCCTGCGAGCAACAGTTTGGTTGAAAGAGAAAATAAACGTATTGAGGATTACTTGCGTCATTTTGTTTCTACACAGCACGACGATTGGGGAAAATACATTGCTTTTGCGCAAATTTCCTTAAATTCTACTTATAACTCTTCTATTGTGTCTCATTTTCTGGACCATTTTATGTTTCGCATTAGGTTACCCTATGATCTTCCTGACTACGTTTCCCCATTTGTTAACAAGACACAGCCTATAAAGGATGATTTATATTACTTTAACGAGGAAATGGCGGAAAGGGCCGCTGCCATCCGCGAATTGGCTCGTCAAAAACTGGAAAAAGAAACATTTAGAATCGCCCAACAACAACATTCAAAGGCTCCTATTCGTCCTATACGTGTTGGCGATTATGTTTATCTTTTTGCAGTTAAACCTCCCCATTTATCTCCAAAGCTTTTCAAGAAATGGGTTGGCCCTTATTTAGTTGTTAATGTTTTAAAATTTAACAAATATCTTCTGCGATGTTTGGTTACAAATAAAGAATTTGAATCTCATGTAGATAATTTAAAAATTCTCCCCATGCCCATCGTTAAAACTATGGATAATAACCTTTCTTCCAGTTGGCAAACTTATGATCCTGTACGGAATCCACCATTGCCCCCGAAAACTGTCCAGCGTGGTTTTCGCCATCAACCTCCCCAACCTCCACCTAGACGTCGGCTTCGTCGTCGTGGAGGGGGCCCATCTTCAGATAATCATTCTTCAGATGACAATGATGATGATGAGTATGATTTACAATATATATTTCCTCCCCCAGTTCCTGCTGTACAACAACCGGTTCCGCAACAACGTCACCAGGTGCAACAGCAACAACACCAGGTTCAGCAACAGCAACGCCAGGTGCAACAGCGACAACACCAAGTGCCTCAACAGCAACAACCTGTGCAACAACAGCAACACCGGGGACAGCAACATCAAAGGAACTTGACTCCTATTTCCCCTGAGTCTTTATTACCTCCTGCGGTACAGTCTTCTCCAAGACAGGTTCCTCATTTTCCACATCAACAAACAACCCAAAGAGTTCCATCTGATTCATCTTTGGTACAAGATGCTAATGGAAATTTCAATCCATATTTGACGCATTCTTTACGTAAGAATCTTTCTTATAGCTCTCCACAGCTTTCATCTCCTTTCTCACAACCTAATTTGTCAGGTCAGAGTTCTGTTCATAGTTCTCCACTTTTTTCTAGGCGTTCTTCTGCTCATAGTAGTAGTCCTCCTTCTTCCCCAGACCAACAACAAGGTGTTCAAGATTCTATTAGATATTATGAAGAATATCCCAACATACAATCTTCCCCTTCTTCACCAAAAGAAACCTTTGTTAAGGGTGACAGGCGAATAGATCCTTCCTACCGTCCTCGTCCTCAATTTAGAGGTCCTCGTGCAAATTCTCCCATGAGACTTCGCAGTCATGCGAGACGAGTGTCACCTCCTCTTTTAGTTAATCCTGATTCCCCTTCCTTTCATTCAGTAGATCCTAATACTATCTCTTGGACTCCCAATCCTAATGTTCGTTCTAGATCTGTTTCTGACATTTTTAGGCAGTTCCCTCTGGATGTGTCAAGAGAAGTACGTCCTGAATTACCCATTAAATCAAGAGACATGCCTCTTGAAATACCTCTTAAGCTTCCGCCTAAACTTCCTCCTAAGCTTTCTCTCAAGCTTACACCTAAACTTCCTCCGAAGCTTTCGCCCAAATTCACTAGCACTCTTGATTATTCTACTCCTACTTATTCACAAAGGATGTATCCTGTACGTAACATTTTACACCCTTTTCATTCTACTCCTATAACTGATGTGTCTACATCATCTTCTAATATTCCTCCTCAAAGTTCTAATATCTACTCTACTGTCAATCCTACACCCAGTGGTACGGATCCTGCCAGCACTGGAGCTATACCAAAAACTAGAAACATGAATCATATCAACAATATACAATACTATTATTACCCATAGAACACACATAAATAACCAGTATTCGTCTTCATATTTGCTCGATGGACTGTTCCATTGTAAGTAAGTATGGTACTGCATATATTTTTGTAAATAGTTAGTTTTAAAGTCAAGCTAAATCGTGTGTTCTACGCGCGAATCCGACGCCATGGTATGTAAGTAAGTCGAAACTTCCGTGTGTTTTGCGCGTGCGATTTCGATATTTTAGTATGTAAGTTACACATAAGTTACACATAAGTACCTAATCTTTAAGTGTTTTATTTTATCTTTTATATGTTTTATACCTTTTATACTATTATACTTTTATATGTTTGGGTACTTTACCTAACTTTTTACAAAATCAAAGAAAACAAAATAAAAATGAAAAAGAGAAAATTGAAAAATATGAAACTAAGTGTTATAATTATAGGCATTTTGTCGTTATGTATATGCTTTTTGTTTTATATATGTTTATAAACCGATACAATTACTTTAATTAGTTATGTTCTTTCTTTTCAGATGTCGATGTTTACTATCCTTTCTCATATCCATCTAATCATGCTTTGCTTTTGCTTTGCTTTTTGTTTGTGTTTTTCATATTCTAATTCTGAAACCGACAATGCTATTATGATTAACCCTGGCCTCATCATGGACTTTGATAGCAATGTTAAATTTATTTCTGGTTACCTGGATCTACGAGTAGATCTAAGAAACTCTAAAGAGATTTACGATCAGTTGTCAAGTTCTAAAACAGATGTAACCAACTTGTGCGAATCTTTCTTGCCATTCTTTATAAAGAAAATTTATGCTTTTGAATCAACTTTTACTGAATTTAAAGAAGAACATACTTGGCGACCTTTAAACTCCATTGATCATTTTCCTCCTACCTCTATTCCTAAAAGAAGAAACTACACCTTAGACCGTTTTAAACGTCAATCTTACATTTCTTCTATATCTTATAATGGATCGTTGTGGAACCAGAATAACCACATTTATGTATATCAAATGGACATTTTGGATCGATATGCATCTCATACTTTACAACAGTTAAATTTTCTTTTAAACGATCCATGGATAAATTAATATTCTTCCTCTTCTCCTTCATCGCGGAAACGTCGTGGTTTGCTTGACGTAGGTGGGAAATTTCTTCGATCTTTATTTGGTACTTCTATGGACGAAGATGTCCAATCATTGCAAAAACAAATAGCAGGCTTGTCTGAGCAATCAGATAACGTAAATTCCTTATTTTTAAGATTTAGAGATCAATTAAAGTCAAACACGAATTCCCTTTCTACTCTAACTCAGTCTATAGATGATTTGAGAAACCAAACTCAAAATCTTCAATTAGCCTTTTCCTTCTTCAATGCAATAAATTTAATAGATTCTTATTTCTCCATTTTGAATACCTATATGCAAAATTTTCTAGAACTTCGGAATAATATTTTAGACGCTTACTTGTTAGCCAACCAAAAGACTACTTCTTTTACTTTGTATTCTTTTCTGAATTTGAAACCATTTATTCTTGACAGTTTGCAAGGTACCCACCTGGATACTATTGTTCCTTTCTCTCCAGAAAACTTTTACGAATTCCTATCCTTTACCTGGACCATACTGGATACTGTTCCTTACCGTATCGTCACTATCATTCCGTTTTCCGACCATGACATTTATAATGCTTATCGCATGATTCCTTTTCCTACTCCTACTAATTCTGGGCATTCTCGTATTGTGTTTAAACCAAAATATAATATATTCTTCGCTAATAAACAAATTATGAAATATAGTTATATGTTTAATGTACAATTTTCACACTGTCTGCATGTACTAAATAATTCTATATGTCCTATGTTTCAATCTCTCAGTTCGTTTACTTCTCCTTCATGTGAACTTTTCCTCTATACTAATAACACTTTCATGGATTTAAAACATAATACTCCCTTGCATTGTAACCATGAACACCATCTAACTAAAGAACCATATTCCATTTCGGCTCATTCTAAAATAATTATTTCTTTTAATGACCCTGTTAATGCCCAACTAAATTGCTTACACCCTTTATTAAAAACAACGATTGCTCTTTCTAATATTTACATACTGAATCAAGGATGTACATTAACAACCAACCAATATCATTTTATTAATCCTTCCCATGTATTGAAGTCATTAAAATTAATCAATTCTACTTTAATAGACGTTCCAGTAATATTTTCCTTTTTAAATCATTCTTTTACCCAAACTCCCTATTTTATTAAATCTCCTAAAATAGTTTGGGATAGTCAATTAGATTATATTAATTCATCCTTGAATCATCACGCTTCCGTATTTACTTATTTACCTTCTGTTTCATATGCTTCTAGTTCTTTTGTTACCGTGTTTTTCATAATTGCATGTATCTTTCTTGTAATTATATTTAGACGGCTAAACTATAATAGGGCTAGTACTGTAAGCACTAATGATCCCTCATCTAACTTCATGGCTCTCACCTTACGTCCTACTTTAGACTTAAACCCTAGACACGAGCCTTCTGTCATGCACTTAAGACCTCGACAATTACGTACAATAGACTTTGATGAAAATCATCCCGACTTATATGATACTCCTCCTCATCCCATTCCCCTTGCTCAAAGGTCTAATCCTCTACGTCAACAACTTTGATTTGGATCTGGTATGATTCGTCTTCTGAAGTGGATAGGGATTCCTAAAGCAACAAATTTTAATGATTGGAACTAAACTTTCAATTGCCATATAAGTGAACAATTACCCTAAACAGGGGGGCTCTATATAAGCTTCTTATATATTAATAAGGTGTAGTTTGACGTCACCATTATAATAAACTAGTCATGAAATTGTGATGCATTGGAAGTGCAAGGCGAAGTGAAAATAAGAGACGCAGTCTTGTGAGATAAACCGTTTGAACCGTTCGCCTGTGTGATCAGTTTGAATAATTTTATGTTCTTATATTCATTTCAGAACTGTGATAATTACGGAATTTTCTTGTACTTAAAATAATATCGAACTATAGTGATATTATATACAAGTTTTTATATACAAGTTCCTACAAACTTTGTCAGTGACTCTTGTTGTTAAGCCAAATTGTGGACTTGCATTTTTACTTTCAAATGGTAAGAAATTTTTGAGCTCTCGCTTGCATCTATACATATATATATATATATATATATATATATATATATATACTATATATATATATACTACTCTGCTATATATATAT
>JABUQX010122277.1:20000-22849 GCA_015478945.1 Trachelipus rathkii | reverse complement strand
ATATATATATATATATATATATATATATATATATATATATATATATATATATATATTCTTACAACTATGTGTAACAAATATTTCAACTGTAGATCAGTAGTCTCGGGCAACTATGGCTTAGCTAATACTCGTTTGTGATTGCAAATAAAAAAAAAAAAGTTTTAATAGCTAGGGTTGCTTCTGTAAATCTTGAAATATTTTCGCCATCATATATATATATATATATATATATATATATATATATATATATATATATATATATATATATATATATATATATATATTTTTATATTTATATATATATATTTATGTATATATATATATATATATATATATATATATATATATATATTTATAGAAAATTTCTTTAAAGAAAATGTTTTCCTTTAATTATTTTAAAAAAGGAAAAAGTCACGTTAGACTATTTACCCATAACACCATATAAAAACGTATATAAAAAGGTTCAAGGTTTAAGCCATTGATATATATATAGTATATATATATACAGAGCTGGGTATATATATATGATGTATTGTATAGATATATATATATATATATATATATATATGCGTGCATATATATATATATATATATATATATGGCAGAATGGATATTTCTACCCGTGAGTACTGCGGACCTAGTGCGCCTAGCGCCTATGCGCCTATATTTTTGGTCACATCAATGCGCCTAGCGCCTATGCGCCTATGCGCCTTTGCGCCTGCGACTTTTCGCCGGCTGGTGGATGTTCGCTAAATTTATTTGCAAAGTAAACTTTAGTGCGATAATAAAAGCATGCTTTTATAAGGAAGAAAAACACATTTATTAATTTTTCGTTTTTAAAACACCGTAAACTAATATCTACACGTCCTCTTCCTCCTGTCCTTGTGATCCATGTTTTCCCCCAGGAGGTTCAGCTCGAGCGCTGCAGAAGTTGAAAATCTTCAGAGCCATAGTTGCCAATTTATTTGTAGTTAAGAACTACTGAACCAGTTATATATATATATATATATATATATATATATATATATATATATATATATATATTTTTTTTTTATTTTTATATATATATATATATATATATATATATATATATATATATATATATATATATATATATATAGTATATATATATATATATATATATATATATATATATATGTATATATATATATATATATATATATATATATATATATATATATATATATATGTTTTGACACTGGTTTTTAAGAATGATACAAGTTTGCCAAGCTTCTAAGTTCTAACTTTTAAGGGTAAAAAAAAGCTTTGTTCCTGTTCATAGGCGCGGCTATAGGCGCACAGAATTGGCTGTGCGCCTTTGCTTAGTCCGCCTTTTTAAAAATTGTTGCGCCTATGCGCCTACTACGAATTGATATGCGCAAAGGCGCATAGGCGCATAGGCGCAACTTGGTGGCGCAACGCCCAGCTCTGTATAATATATATATATATATATATATATATATATATGATATATATATATATATATATATATATATATATATATATATATATAAGCATATATACATTTTTTTATTATTGAAAGAAGATATATATATATATATATATATATATATATATATATATATATATATATATATATATATATATATATATATATATATATATATATATATATATATATATATATATATATATATATATATATGGCAAATTTGTACAAGCTGTACTGTTGCTATAGACGAAAGTTTGATGAGTTTTTAATTTTGCGAAGTTCCCGTGAAATCGTGATTTTGAGTTCGATTTTTTTTTGTAAAAAAGGCATTTCTATTACGCATTATTTTGCTTCGCTAATTTTTTTAATTAGTACAATAATAAATAATAATAATAATAATTATAATAATAAGAATAATAATAATAATAAAAATAATAATAATAATTATTTTATTTTAATCATCATTTAAATTTATTTTAATTCTAAATTTAAAAAAAAAAAATATATTTATTTTTTTTTATTCTCTTTTTATTTTTTACATTTTTTTTTTGAGTTTTAAACAGTGTCTTCAATATAGGTTGGGTATAATGGTCAAGACTTTAACGTTATTGCGAATGAGGTGGTGTGGAATAATAAATTTACCGTTTGCGGATGTGATGCGGATGCGGATCTTAAAGAGGATGAGGATGCGGATGCGGATGCGGATGTTGGATCTTAAAGTAGATGAGGATGCGGATGTGACGGATGCGGATGTTTCATCCAGCTCACATGTACCATATATTTATATATATTTTTTTTTTTTTATTTTTAAGTATATATATATAAATATATATATATATATATATATATATATATATATATATATATATATATATATATATATATATATATATATATATATATATATATATATATTATATATATATATGGTATATATATATATATATATACAGTTGTCGCCACACCATGGGCAGAGCCCCTATTCAAGGAGGTGTTGCACACATCAGTTATTCATCAACTAACGCAAACTACGCAGATGAGCACAGACGCAGGCTTTAAAGTGAGAGAGATTAAATTCAACAGGAAACACAGAAGATGGAAGAGAATTCAACAGAGGTGGCAGGAAAGAAGGAAGCACCGCAGCGAACAAGCCTGAGTTGCCAATATCAACACAAAACTCATGCGCTGACACAGCTTGTGCTACGCGGGCGCCGTAAAGGTGGTGGTACGCGAGTGATAAGCTCCCTCAAACTTGCCGCTGCGGTACCTATAGAAAAGAGAGAGAGCGCCAACGGCGCCGCAAAGATGGAGGGTCAAGTGAACTGGAAAGTGCATCAGTTTATGCCTTTACCCCTTGCCTCGACCCCATCCAAAG